>JAPDSC010139180.1:268068-317571 GCA_026290005.1 Latrodectus geometricus
ATATATGTTGTATACTCCAGTGACTGCAGCGCCACCGCTACTACCCACTCATTCTATCCCGACATTGCGCGCTGCAAATGGATTAGCGAGGATTTTATAAAAGGCGCTCCTCTCTTTGCAAATTAAACCTTAAGATTCATTAAATAGCTTTGTTAATCAACTTGCAATTCTCATTCAATAAACCCCTAGACATCCCCACTACAACATGGGGGCCCGGCCGGTCTCCATCTTTATCTTCATAACCATTTTTAAACTTAAAACCTACGCGAAAGTCTCCCGATCACAATGGTGTGAACATCTAGAGTCGGCCAACGCCCTCGCCTCATCATTCACAATAATCATCGCATCTGCAAAGAGCCAATTCTACCGCTCTGGAGATTAACCCTTCTTTGGATGATTTTTTCTTTATTGGTGAAATAAATCAAGTTGATATAATTCATGTTCAAAATTAAAGGAAAAATGGTTAAAAAAAATCTTAGTATATATTTATAATATAAATTTAGCAAAAAACAATATGTTAAAAATTTCCATCATCATCCAAAGTTAGATCATTAGCTTAGTACTAAATAGAAATAAAAGAGGAAAATAACAGAAACACGTGTTACAAACCTTTCTTCCACTCATTTTCAATTTTTTAGCAATAGAAACTCTAATATAATAAAACATAATTATAAACGAAATCATACGTTTATTGCAACTACAACAAACAGCGGAATGAGACAACTTTAAGCTCGTTTCACTGATAATGACACTTGTTTATTTTTGACAGCTATGTTTCTTTTTATGCAATGGACATTAAAAAGGTATCCAAACACGATCAACTTAAAGTGAACTTGTTCTTTTATATAATTTTTGGGCATTATAGGTTATGATGGAAATTTCCACCATTATTCAAAGAAGGGTTAACTTCATTGTTTCAACGGAAAAGAGCCAATGCCACCATTCTGAAGATCAATTCTACCGTCTCACCACCCATGAGTCAATATCACCGCTCTGTAGATAATTCTTCTCAACAGCAGAAAAAAGTCAATACCACTACTCTGAGGACAAGTTCAACCGTCCCTCTAGCTACAAGCCGACGTCAACGCTAAAAGACAAATTCCACCGCATTTCGTACAGTTTCAATTTGACATCTCATCGTAAGAAATATCCAAAAAAAAAAAAAAAAAAAAAAAAAATAAATAAAAAATAAAAAAAAATAAACTGTCCTACCCCGTTTGTGATCAAAACCATATCCTTTCTACTTCAGGGGACTACGAAAATCATATGCATCTTCAAACCAGGTAGGATGAAACCTTTTTATTAATAATGTATCGAAATACCAAAAAAGAAGATTTAATAAACACCGCCAAAGAACTAGACCTAATTGTACCTGATAATGCGACAATTATTTGCTTAAAAGAACTAATCAAGAAAACTGATACGCTTAAAAATGAACCTGAGTTTGTCAAAGATATTTTTTCTTTAAATGTCGAGGAAAGAAAAGAAATTGAACCATCAACAAAAGAAAAAAACAAACTGATCCAAATAGGAAAAGAAATAGAGCTATCAACAATTAACTCCGGCATAATTCACAATCACTCCGATTTTAGCTACACAGTAATCGAAACTTCGTCAGCAAATCTCGGAAATCTCATTAAATCCGTTAAAACCCTTAGCATACCCGTCCCATGCAAACCCAAAAATTTAAATTTATTCTTGTATTCTCTTGAACGTGCTTTTACAACTAAAAATGTTCCGCAAGAATTACAATCGGAAATATTAATTAATATCTCGGTGAAAAAGGTAACAGCATATTACTTTTCAGAAAACGAATTTTCAAGATTACGAAAAAGTCAAAAATATTATTTTACGTGAATTTCAACCAACTCCCCAAGAATGCTTAATAAATTTCCGTAGAGCTCAACGCTTAACAAATGTGCAATTCTCGTCGCTATTAACTAGTGGTTTCGAATATTATTGTAAACTACGTAATGTTAATGACTTTAAAACTTTATGTGAATTAATGATAGCGGACAAATTATTTTCTACCCTTGATCATGAAATACAGCAACATATTTCGATACGTCAAAGCGAAAACTGATTCAAACCAACTGAATTAGCAAAAGAATGCGATATATATTTTGTTTCGAAAAAAGAAAATCTTTTACAGAAACCGGCCAAACCACTGTTTGAGAATAAACATAAAAACAATTCATTTCAAAGCCACAATCGCTACTCGCGCGATAGAAATTTTATAGACAACTCGCGAAATCCCACAATAAACAACTCACGAGGAGGAAACCACCACAGAAACGATACAATCTCAAAGATCCTCGATCTAGTTTTAATTCAAATAACCCCATTTGCAAAGTAGAAGGTAACTCATTCAATGAATCGATAAACAAATTACACTTAGAAAATATTTTTGCTAATGGTAAAATCGTAAAAAAACTAATAGATTCTAGAGCGAACATTGTGTATTAAATCGCATCTTATTTCACCAAACACTAATTATTTAGGTATTGTGCAACTCACAAGCGTATTTAACAACGAAGTTCAAACGCAACTAGCAAAAATAAAATTAGCTCTTCCAAGTTTTCAAAAAAATTCGATAGTGGTAACAGCAGCCGTATGCCAAAACCTTTATTGTAATTTAATAATCCCCCCTAATATTTTTGGTGATTCAAAAATATGCCAAGAAAGAATATACCAGTATCGAAAGAGAAAATTCAACTCCCATTCATTCTAAAAATGATTTTCCTCTTCTATGCACTCTGCTTAACATGAAACAACGCTCCTCTGAATTAAACTATTTGAATACAATACGCGAAAATGAATGTGAAAATAGCCTTTCTCCGCATAATGCTCCCTGCCACTGGCTTCTAGATTCTACAAATAAATCTGATGAAATTATTACTCAACGGGACGAAGGTCAGCGCATTGGAATTTATAAGAGCTCTCCTAATAAAAAAACCTCAATATTATTGAATGAATATCAAATAGACACTACTGCTCTTAATTTTGTCTCCAATCGAGAAGGTGACGCCAAACCACTTTCATCATAGAAGGAAGTGACGTCACTCAGCTCTTTAACTATATCACTTGTTTCCGAGAGCGAAACTCCTGATGTAAACACAAACACTAATTTTCAAAACGGAAGCGATCATTTAAATCAAACAACCGAATATTCATTTTTTGAAAATAAAGACTATTTATCGAATTTAAGTATCGACAACGAAGTTCATTTATCACATATTTTAAACGTTAATACCCGTAAGCAAGTAGAACAAATTATTAAATCTTATGAACTGAATAAAATTAAAGATACAAACTTAAATATGAAAATAATTCTAACCGATGACAAACCTATCGCGTTTCCATCTAGAAAATTAGAACAAATAGAGAAAAATATAGTTGAAAAACAGATTGAAGAATGTCTATAAGATGGCATCATTTGTGAATCTAATTCAGATTTCACCGCACTATTGATCTTAGTTAAAAAAAAAAAAAAAAAAAAAAAAAAAAAGGCAAATCAATAAGATTTTCTGTTCGATTTCCGTGCTCTTAATTCAAAGACTATTAAACAAAGATTTTCACTACCCCTCATCGGAGACATTTTTGACAACCTACAAGGAGCAATTTTTTTTTTTCAAATCTCGATCACAAATCAAGTTTTTTCCATTTATCAATTGAACCTGATAGTCCTAAATACACTAGTTTCATAACTCACAACGGACAATATGAATTCCTAAAAGTACCCTTTGGTTTATGCAATTCTCCCCAATTATTTCAAAAATACGTTCAAATTTTCTTCTAAGAACTCATTAAAGACAATACTGTTATTATTTACATGGGTAACTTCATAATCCCATCAAAAACTGAATCTGAAGGAATTTCAAAACTTGAAAAAGTGTTCCAACTTGCTTCTTTCTAATTATGGATTAGAGTTCAACTTTAAAAAGTGTAAGTTTCTGTTGTGTAAGATAAATTTTCTTACAAGTTCAAGTTGTAACAAATCGTACAACTTGAATATTCTGAAGGACATTTTGGCATAAGCAAAACAGAAAACTTGGTCAAACAACAATTTTATTTCCCTAATGTACGGAAAACTGTAGAAAATGTTATTACAAATTCCACTGCATACTTTCGTTAGAAAAAAACTTTGCAAACAAGAAGGATTTCTACACCCAATACCAAAAGGTGACTTACCGCTTGATACATACCTCATAGATATCCCTTATGCCAGAACTAAGTTGATACCACTAATAAACTTCCTTCTCGACCACAGAGAACTGATCACTCCAGATGATTATGAAACCGACGAGGGTGTCCATGATGATCTAGATCTTGTTGACTAAGATTAGTAAGGAAGCGGTCTTTGATTCTTCTCCCTCTATCAACTCCCATCTAACTGGTAAAACCCTCCTTGGGTTAGGTAGAGGGGTGTTGTTTGGTGTTAACTTAACTTAACTTAACATACCTCATAGACTTCCTAGAACTACTTCCATCCACCAACAAAAACTACAAACATATTTTTACAATAGTAGATGCTTTCACAAAATTTGTTTGGATTTATCCAATCAAATCCACCTCAGCACATGATGCCTTAGAAAAATTAAAACTACAGCAAGTAACTTTTGGAAACCCACGGCGAATAATTTGTGATAAAGGACAAGCTTTTACTTCAGCAGAATTTAAAAAATATTGCAAGGAAAAAGGTATCGAAATTATTTTAATCACCACAGGAGTACCACGTGGCAATGGACAAGTTGAAAGAATTCAAGGAACATTAATATATATATATATATATATATCAGTTTTAACAAAACTAACACTTGAAAATCCTAATCAATGGTACAAGCACATATTATCACTACAACGAGTTATCAACAGCACCATATCTACAGCAAATAAATTTACATCATTTAAGCTTTTAACAGGCATCAAAATGAAGAATAAAAATGACATCAAAATCAAAGAACTTCTGAAAAAATAAAATTATGAGTCGTCACTACAAACAAAGCAGCAAATGAGAGAAGATGCCAAATCAAACATTTTAAAGTTACAAGAACAAAGTAAAAAATACAACAAACAGAGAAAAGAGGCAAAGAAATATAACATAGAAGACAAAGTTGCCATAAAGAAAACCCAATATGGCGTAAGAAGGAAGCTGCACCCAAAAGTTTTTGGCCCCTACGAAATCGTTAAGGTCCGGCGTAATGACAGATATGATGTCAAGAAGAAAGGCAGATATGAAGGATCGAATCTGACTTCCACATCTGCAGATTTAATAAAACCATGGAACAATTTTCCTGAGAACTTTTAATTAAAAAACTATTGACTTCCATCCTTTTCTTTTCAGCTAAACAAGAATTGAAGTTTAATTTTTGCATTTTTTCCCTTTAAATATAGTTTTTTTTCAGTAATTACTTTCTTTTGATATTTTAATGTACTTAGCAAATTTGTCGGGGACCGACCACATCAAGATGGAAGAATGTTGTATACTCCAGTGACTGCAACTCCCCCGCTACTGCCCACTCATTCTACCCAACATTGCGCGGGAGATGAATCAGCGAGGATACTGTAAAAGGCGCTCCTTTGTAAACTAAACCTTAGATTCATTAAATAGCTTTGTTAATCAACTTGCAACTCTCATTCAATAAACCCCTAGACATCGGCACTACAACATATATATGTATATAGATAGAAAAATATATCTAATATCACCTAAAGTTTTATAATGGTTTCGCATTTTTTCAAATTATAATTATATATTTCAATATTTTTAATGTGAATTGAAGAATCTTACTAAATAGAGAATCATATAAATAAATACCACTGAAAAATACTATGAAAAGTCAAATTCGATTCTATAAGTGTATACTTTTAAAGAGTATGCTCTTAAAAATATTATTCCTAATTTTAAATTAAAATAAAATATTTAAGTTGATACTTGATTTGGTATGATTTTCTAATCTTTCTAAAATATTATTTCAAAAAAGGTCGAATACTCCTTGTTGAACAAATTTTAATAAAATATAGTAACACAATATGTTTGGTTGATTGTTGGTTTAATGGTGCAAGGTCCAAATGACAATATTTTTAGAAAAAAGTTTAAAATGCTATTCTTCAATAATATTATGCTTTTTTATTGTTTTACTAGTGCAATATTAGATAAAAAAAGAAAACAAAATAGCTGCTACTATATCAAGATTATTAGGTCAAAAAAGTGGAAAATAATTTCAACACGTTAAAAATAAAGAAAACAGTCAATTTGAAATCTTCGAATTTATCTCCTTAGAGAGAGAGGG
The DNA here is from genome assembly GCA_026290005.1 of Latrodectus geometricus. Taxonomy (NCBI): domain Eukaryota; kingdom Metazoa; phylum Arthropoda; class Arachnida; order Araneae; family Theridiidae; genus Latrodectus; species Latrodectus geometricus. Next base: position 274,362 of record JAPDSC010139180.1, read on the forward strand.
AGAGGTGCATGAGTTCCCATGATTTCGCGATTGATTTTTATAACTTGAAGTTAAAAGAATTGAGAACAGTAAATAGCTCTTTTATCATGAAATTTTTAAGTGTGATTATATTATGAATTTTTTCATAACATTATTTGTTTGATAATTTCACGTCATATTTTTTATAACCAATGCCATTATGAATGGCATTGGTTATAAAAATGACAATACCATATTTAAAATGATATTCTGTTTCATAAAAACTGGATTGGAAAAAGCCATATAAAATTAAGATTAAACCGTGACTGCTATGAAGATTTCGTAAAACGATTGATATTTTTTCTAGCTCATTCGGAAAATATTTTTTTTTTCAAGATATTCACACTTTCCTCTTGTGCTGAAATTCCTACCAGTCTCTTACATGGGATAAGATTTAAACGCTAACTGGTCAGTCCGGTTACGGTTTTGAGAAAACTCTAGATGGACGGAAGAAATGGGAAAGCCACATGAAGGAATTTTCGGAAATAATAATGATTTCCTTTTTAACCGGTTCTGGTTTTCTCTTGTCTAAGACGTAATGATGAATTTCTATAAAATGAAAAGAGATAAATAGAGCAAGTCAATCATGTAGTGGGAGAAACAGTTAAAAGCCCAAACTGATGACGATGAAAGAAAACCCATAAAAAAGAAAATTTCCATGCAGTATTTGAAAATTGTAAAAATTTTGTCTTTTTTATTTATTATTATTTTTTATGGAGATAGTTTTGATATTTATTAGTTAAAAGGAAAAGAAAATACATTGATTAATTTTGAAACTTATTTTGGAGGCATAGGTATCTAATTATGTTATACAGAAGTTGTTTCGGTTAAAATAGTACTTGAATGTGTGCTTTTAATATATTTATGATCTTTGTAGGTTCGTTATTCCGTAAATTTTCGAAATATTATTTTCTGATAACAATTTTATTTTATTTTGAAATCGCTAGCAAACAATGGGTTCATACTGATATTTTGACTAACATTTTTTTTAGCTAGCTTTTGAAATTTTATTCATCTTCAATTTAGTATCAATGAAGATATCTAATGATAAAAATATGTGCTATTGTAAAACTTAATTTAAAGTCTACATTTAGTGAATCACTCTAAAAGAGTTTCATACGACACTTTAATTCCGATTTAACAGTATGTTTGGCCCAATCGAGCATGTTTGGGAAGCTCTCGGACGACGTGTAACTGCTCACAATTCCCCTCCTAGGAAGTTAGCTACGCTTTCAACTGCTTTAAAGAAGCAATGGTAGCACTTCTTACACAGTTAATAGACCGCATAATTGAGACCATCACACTTTGCTGCATATGTTGTATTGCTTCTCGGGAGGATCAAGATACTTTTCCTATACAAACTTACGTCTCCCATTTGTTCTTCGTTGGCATATGCTAAATTTTATAATACCATAATTGTCTGTTGATTTCTTTTTATGCTATTTTGTACCTTCCTATGTGTTGTATAATGCATATAAGTTTTATTAAATTCCACATATAACTTTTTGCGTAATCGTCTTTTTTGTGATTTTGCCTTAATTTATGATAACCAGTATATGTATAAACCGTGTCGAAATTCCTTTACCTAACCGAGCTTCTGTATTTTTTTAGTCATTTAAGGTGGTTTCCATTAATTAAGTTTTGGGTTTTTATAGATCGCGTGTTAAACAATTTAAAGGAAAGATTATGTTCTATTTTAAATGACAAATTAATAAAAGAAAAATGTGTATGATGTGATTCAGAGTATTTTATTATTTTAATTTATTTATTTACCACTTTGATGTTAACTGTATTTACCAAGGAACTATTGATGATATTCTAAATTTACAGTAAAAGTCATACCAATGAAAGACCACATAATTTTGTATTTTAGTTAAATGACAAAATTGGCATCCTATTTTTTCAACTTTTACACTATGCAAACATGAAAATAACAGTTCATGATTAGCAAGCTTGAATAAGTTCTAAACAAACAGTAATATTTTTAAGAATTAGTTTTAAGGAGGAATGTCTTTATCAATCTGAGACCTTACTTGCAAGTATGGGGACAGAATAGAAATACTTTGACAAATTAACTAGTTACAATAAAGTAAAAATTATTGGGATACACAGATTTTATAGAAATTAAAATATAAGTAGTTTGGACTGATTATTAATTTTTTCGAATATAGTGGGTGTTCTTTTAAAGCAAAATAAATTCAAAGGATGACAGGAAGCGTCAAGAGGGTGAAATCTACCATACAACATAGTATCAAAAATGATGTAAATAATAAGAAGCGAAAATCGTAAAATTTCAACAACGTAGAATAAAATGAAAAGACCAAAAGTAAATAGAAAAACATACAATTGACAGTCAAGATTTAGATACGAAGAAAAATACTAATAGGAGTTGCTCAAAATTGTGATCGCAAAAGTCACTGGAACTCCAGGGCGACGGACTAAAGATTGTTGGACATTTCCAACGATATTGCGCGTACTTGAAATCACAACCACATTAATATATAACTATCTTTTTAATGAATTTCTTATTTGGTTCCATACAAGTGCGTAGCAAATATGTAAAAAAATGTAAACAAGAAGAGTTCAGGAAGCAAAGATTTCTAGCAACTGGTCTAGTTATACTGCATTGAAATTATTACATATCACAACAGAAAAATGCTCAGATGCACCATTTTGCATGAACAACATGTTGTATATCGATGTGGCAGGTATATGGTGCAGCATATTCTCAAGAATATACTGCACAAAAAAAAAAGAGAATTTTGTGTCATTTATATGTACGGACTTTTGAATTCCAAATATTTATCAAAAATTAACATTGAGTCTCTGGCTCACTTTTCACGTGATCTAAGGATATCGGATGTCTTCATGTATTCATCATCTGTGTTGATTCTGGTTTTTCGCAACACCACTGGCTAAAGTACTATTGAAAAATTGTGGATAATTCTGTTTTAAATCAATCATCCAGCACACGAAATGTACTTAAAGGTCTCGCTTGGAAGTTACACATTCTGTAACTGGAAGAGTTGATCTTTTCATCAAATATTGTCTTTCTACTTCTGGGATCCGAAATTCTGGTTGAGCAGCAATTGTTCATGTATATATCGATAGGGTCAAAATGTTGTATTGCATGTCCTTCCATTTCCAGTTAATTGACAGTTCATTGTTGTTCTATGTCGAATCTTGCTTCTTGAAGTGTACCTCATACTCTTTGATCGATTTTCACAAAAATTGTGTGATGCGGACAACGACTTCTGACAAAATGCTGCTTTTAATGCATTCATTGTGTTAAACGTTTATTGCCAACTGTTCGATCGTAATACAAGAGCATATTTGAAAATTCTTAAATCGCATAGTCTTTAACAAATTAACATTGAGCTCTTTCAGATCAGTAAATATTGCAATCGTGTTGCAATATTTACTGATCTGAAAAATTTGCTGATCAATGTTTTTTCGCAGTTTTTATTTACGCAAGCAATTTTTCCTTGACAAGGTTTCTTTTTCTAAACTGTGCTGATTTCTTTTAACTTCTTTCTAAATTACATAGTCCTGCATTATATTTAAATATGGTGCAAATAAAAATTGCTTGTTTTTGTTTTCTCAGAATCACATCTTTTGTAAATATTTTTGTGGTTTTCACCGATTAGCGTTGTTAGCATTTTCATATTCTAAGACAGTTTCATCCCTCTAGGTGTTAATAATTTCTTTGTCAACATTTCATAGGAACATCTAGTATAGTTAAATAATTCATTCATTTTAAATAAAATTTTAGATCATTATAGTTTTGTAGTGACTTTAATATGTTCTTAATTTTTAAGAGAGCACGAAAAACAAACTAGAGTGGTACTTGCAGATTTCCCTGGCTGTTCTTCCTTTTCCAACAATAAATTTGTCGTTATATCCAGGAAAATTCGCGACAGAAAATATATACTAAGGTATGTAAGATGTACAATTTTCAGTTACTTTTAACTTAATAATGTCATTCAACAGACAATTTTGCTGCTAAAACACAGAACATTTAGCAGCTGTATTAATGGTTAACTTAAAAAAAGTTTTTTTTTTTTTTTTTTTTTTTTTTTTAAATTGAATGCATTGAAATGGCAATTCATTTGTTAATTAAAAGATTGATATATGATAAGTGAAACTAGAGATTTTTTATTTCTTGAAAAATATTCATATCTTGATATTTATTTAAAAAAACAAAAGCAAAATATTAGGATAATAATTAAGATCTGAAATTCTTACGCACAATGGAAATCTTAACAGTTTTTTCTATTTATATAAAAACGAGTTTTGAGAGCTTACACGGAAGTGAATAAGCAACAAGAGTTGGTTTAACAGAAAGCACAATTGCAATATGTTTTCCTAGTGCGAGCAAAGCGGAAAAAATCAATAGAGGTGTTGAATCTCGAGCAGAATCTATGACCCTAGTGAGAAATTTATAGCTACAAACGTTTCGCTAGTTTTCTTCACAATTGTTGAAACAATCGTTTCCTAAGAGAAATTTTACATTTTAAGTAGCGATATAAGACTTCATTTTCTGTGATGTTCACCTCATTGAAAAAAGTAAATCACAAAATATATTAACATAATAATGTATTTTAACAGTTTCCTTTTTCATAAGAAATACAATTTATTAGAGAACATTGTAGATAGTTAGTAGAAAAACTACTTTTAAGTAATTTTCATTCAGCACATCTTTATATCATAATTATTTGATTATTCAGTAACGCTTATAAACAATGAGTAGGATCAGAAGTAGAAAAATGAAAGTTAAAGGAAGAATCATTTTTAATATGCGTTTTAGATATTCTTATTCTTTACAATTTTGTAATCACGACATATAGGATTGATTTGTTTTTTTCAGAATTATTAATTACTGAAAATAATTTGAATAAAAAGCATAGTAATCTGAAAATTTTCTTTATAAGCTTTAATATTAAAGCTAAAGCAAACTTTTCTTCAAAATATATTCATTTTATATATTAAAAAATATTTTTAATAATTTACTTTGTCAAAAATTACGGAAATCATAATTTCTGTTCAATTATCTGCACAATTCGGGAAATAACTCAGCATTTGTTATCAGAGAAAGTTACAAAATCTGAAGCATACATCTATTTGAATATATTATATCTAGTAAACTGAGAATCAGAAGTAATATGCCGATAGTTTGACATTGATTCACATGAATATTATTTGTAAATTAATTCTGTAATTTATTATTCTGTGAATTAATTCTGTAAAATAATTGTAATAAAAAGTAATGCTGGATTCAATTGATAACCTTATATACAATCTATTACTACGTATTACCTATATCTATACCACACACATGTGATGGTCAGTAAAGCAAATAAAAAGTGATTCGGTAATCAAAGAGATATTTCATAAATCTGGAACTGTATATTTTGATAAGCATTATTTGATAACAATAGAGACAACTTTACTTATGGTGGAAAGAATTATTTTTGGTTCGATGAATTTTTAATTCGTTATTACATTATTAATAAGACATTTATTTTTAAATGAACATTGGAGAAGCTTAGAAATATTTATCCATTCTACATGTTATACAGTTTTTTGGGAATAAAAAAAAATGAATATATATTGTCCAAAACTAATTAATACACGGAAATGTGTTGCTTGACAATCACCAATCAAGTCCAAGTAAGAGTTTTAGTTTAATGTTAAAAATATTCAACAAGGAAATTTCGAAAATTGAAAAGTAAATGAACGGAAATTAACTATATTTAAAAAAATATATCTATATATGCAGGCCTTATATATGTATATATATGAAGCTTTTTGTAATATCTTAAACTTTGAATTTAATTTCAAATAATTTAAAAAAAATATTCAAAATATTTTAAGCAATATTTCTATTTTCAAAACACCTTTTCCTTTTGGAATTAACTGAATTTCATCAAAATTTCCTTTGATAGAAGACTTACTGATAGATAATTCGATTTCAGAAACTTTTAGTTTAGTTTCAGGAAGCAAGAAAAAACATACATCTAACTAATTTGAAGAATTAATATTTCAAGTTAGGAAGCGAGTATATAATGCTGCATATTAACAGATGAATATGAAATATACAATTTTTTTTTGGCCTTAGAGGTATGCAAATCAGGGAGTGAGAGTGTCCAACCCCTGTGGGTGCGGGTTAAGAATAATCGAGAGTGAGAGGAAGGAACAGCAGTTTGACTCGATTCTGGTATGACAGGTTCGGGATAGAAACGTCTAGCTCTGAAGACCTCGTTTCCCTTCTCATGCGCCCAAGTTATACCATTCAACATTCATTACGCGATGGACCGAACAGGGACTGTAACCGCTGTTTTCCTTCTCCTCCTTCAACTGTTCTCAGATGCAGCAGGTAAGGGTTGAAGGTCTTCAATTTTTTATTAGCATTGTGCTTAGTTAATTTCTCATGCTCCTTGCATTGTTTCATGATATTTTATTAAATACGTACAATGAAAACTGAAAAAATATATTTGGAGTGTTTTTGAAAATATAGAAAAGTTCAGGAAATAAGAAGAGAACCATAATATATCAGAATGAGTAAACAAATTTGAAAAAATGTTAAAAATTTCATAATCTGTAAATTCCATAATTTAAAATTAGAAATTTATCTTAAAGCCTTAAAATGACCAAGATTTACAAATGTCTGAAAGCAAATGCAGTTGTAAACTTTCTTAATATATTACTGTACAATAAAATCGTGTTATTTAGTTTGTAAAAGTTTTAAATTTAGAATGTTTTTGAAAATATTTTGATTAATTTAAAATTTGTAACTGTTTGATATTTAAATTTTTTCCAAATTTAAAAGAATGATATAGCGATTTTTACACCGCGTTTAATAATTTTTAACATGATTTCAATGAATAATTTTTAGAACACTTAGTACTTGGATTTTATGTGATTTTTTTTTTTCAATGTGAAAGGTTTATTTTTGTGCCTTTAGCCGCTAATTTTAAATGTTTTGAGTAATGTATATGCAAATGTTTGTTAAAGCAGTGGATTATGAAAAATAAATTGAAATCTGAGCAGCAAAACTAATGATTTATGAAATGATTCCGTAAACTTTTTGTAAATTTAACGATCAATTATTATTTCATGTTAAGATTGCAAAAGAATAAAAATATGTTAAGTGCAATGTATACTTATTCATATTTACAATGCTGTAAATTGCAAAAACTTTGGCTTACAAAATATCCATTTAAAAATAAATTATTTTTTGAGCTGCTCCTTTAATAGACTTATGTTAACAATTTTAGAATTTTTATTTTAAAATTTATTAACATAGATAATCAACGATATATTTTTAAAAGTAGTATTTTATAATAGATATGAGCATGACCATGCGTAGTATTTAGCCGGTTATATTTAGAACATTTTCCAGTTTTCTAGTGGCCTGATTTTGCAATTTTGAAATCCAAAAATTCTAACGACCTTATAGTTTCTGATCTTAATCAATCAAATAAAAAAGCTTAACACTTGAGAATAGTATTTTTATTAAACATATATCTTCAAGATTCTGATATGTGTTTCTGAATAAGAAGTGAAACGAATTTCATGCTTAAGTTATCTTAAAACTGTTTTTTACAAAGAAATAAAACTTTCATCTTAAGTACTTAATAAACTCTAAATAAAAATGATAAATAAAACTAAGTTTATTCTTATTTTACTAATATATAGTGGTTATAGTACTAACAAAAAGTATTTAGAAATGTTGGATAACTTATAAGAATATAGATCAAAAGATGTAGAACGGTTCTGAAATGTTAAATGTTGGTGAGGTTGAAAAATTGTCCGCCTTGCTATAAACTTTAAAATTTTATTAGTTTTTTTCAGTCTCATGTGTCAATAGAATTATTATTCCAAAGTTTTATGCAATGGGATTTCCGCATTACAAACAATTCTCAAGTTAATATATTTTCCTTGGAGTGAAAATAAATTGACTTTAAATACTTTGTACATGATTACAATCGGAGTTTCTTTCAGTTTGAATACAGCATGCAAATGGTAGAGTTGAACTTTAGATGCTTTGCATTATATTTTTTTACTAACAGCACCAGAGTTCCTTCATTCTAAACACTGATTTATTAAGATTTGACTATATTTAAAAATTAAAGCATATAAAGTGTTCTTCAATATTATAAATACATGATTTTCAAATAAAAATTAATAAAATTACTTTTTTAATTTTCACTCATTTAAAAAAATGATTTTTGATAATTTTGTGTATACTTAAGAGGAATGCAGATTTTAAAAAGAAATATTTTAACATACTGCAGTGTAATAACATATTGTAGTGTAATGGTTGATTATATCAATAATAATTTAGCTAATTCTTAATTTTCTAATTGCTCAATAAGACAATAATTCTAAGTTTGAGAAATATTTTTATATATATTTATTACAAGGGTATCCTATTTGCTACTAGACTTCGTATCTTTAGACTTATTGTTTTCCTATTAGTTATGATTAATCTGGAAATTTTCTAGTGTTTTATGAATATTTAAAGGTATAATTTTTTCACTGAACTTTATAAAATAGTATATTATAAATAAGTGTATGGCTCTTTCGTGCCTTTATACAGAATTACTATAACAGCGAATTGAAATCGATTCATATAAATTCAAATAATATATTACTAGACGTAATTAGTTTTTAGTTATATAAAGTCTTTTCCCAAACTAGTAAAAATATAAATTGACAAGGAAAAGTCACAGAAATAAGAAGAGTTAATGTACCAAATTAAAAATGAATATCTAGATATTTAAGAGAATTTACTCCATACAGCTTTTCAAATTTTAATCGCATTAAAATGAGAAAGTAATTGATGATCTTAACTTAATGTCATTGTACTTTCGCTTTCTCTTTTGATAACATCCCACCGTCTCCTTATCATGATACTTTATCAAAAGAAATCTTAACTTGCAATGGCTTCAATTTTTCAATTTCGCGTTAAACACGCGTGTTGGGAGTGATGAAGCATGAAGTTGAGAATGTGTAAGGAAGTTGATGTGTCGGTATCAATTCATTAATGCTGTCCGTGACAAGTGAATCACATCCAGTCGGAACGCGCCCGATAGGAAATCGTCTTGAAATTAAACCAAATCTACATGAAATGGAACAGCTGTAAAAAATGTGAATAATTTAGACTCTTGTGTTGTACGATTATATCGTCAGATACATAAATGATATTCTTTATTGCGATGGAGTTTAGAATAAGGTGATTGTTTTAAACAAATAAAAAGATGTTAAATAATGATTCGTATTTGTGTCTTTCATTTTCTAAAACAAATTAATTATATAGTTAACTATAAAAAATTGCTGAAGTTTGTTGAAACTAATCTTTGTTTAAATGGATTATAGTATTAGTATGTTTATTAAATAAAAAATGAAATAGGTTTAGTAATCTTTAAATAAAATTTATTTTTAAATATAATAAATAAAAATTTTTAAACATTTAAGTTATAAAACCTATACTAATGGAATATCAACTATTACCGGCTTCGAATTTTGATTATTCACCAACTTTTAAATAAAGTTTGAATTTAATAATGTATAATGTTTTCTATAGTGTCAATAATGTTTTCTATAGTGTGGCTAAACTCAAATAAAACCATTCATCATTTAATTCAAATTAAACCTTTCACAAATTAAACCATTCCAATAAACCGTTCAAAATTCCAGTCATAAATAAACTATACAGAGAAATGTAGATACTTATTTGTAGAATTTCAATATTGACACACACACACTGAATTCAGAAAAATCCTCTAAACAAGAAATAAGCTTATACTCACTGAATTTGTTTTCAATCCATTCAAAATGGATTCGCGTTGTTTGCTATCATACTACTGCCTTATAAATTGCTGTTGAATACTTTAATAAATGGTTCTTTAAATACACTTTAAATGTTTATAAATAAGATTAAAAAATTTAATTGTTTTGACATGTATTTACTGAAGTATCTACTTAATTGTTATTTATATTTACGTTCAAATTTTCCATCAATAGTAAATAGAATTATATATTTGAAGCAAATATTAGTTCTCACAATTTGGACAGATGTATGTAAGATTTTGTTGCAGTATTATGGAGAGAGATTTCAAGTAACATACTTTATTAATTTCTAAACTATGCACTACATCACATAAGTTTCTATAAATAAAATATTTTCAAAATATTTTGGGAAAATATTTCAAGAAAAGTAAAAAAAAAAAAAAATATTTAAGTGGCATTCAATGCTGTTTTGAGGGATATTTTTCGAAGAGCATCTTCGTTTGGTTGTTTTACAAGTTTTTTATGCTCAAGATATAAAGTTAGTTTTTGTTTATTTTTTTGTGAAAATCAATTTCCTCACGTTGTTTCACGTTTGTAGCACATTTTCTGTCCATAAAAAAATTTTTCCAATTGTAAATTTTTTAAAAAACCCTAAAAATTTAATTTTAATTATATAAATTTTAAAAGAATTAACTTAAAAGTTTATATTTATTCTAAATACACAAAAAATGTAATCTAAAAATAAAATATATTTACTTTTAATTGAACTTTCTGTGGTATTCACTATCTATTTTTCATGAAAAGGCAAACAAATGCCTTTTCATGAGGATAAGAAAGATACTTCCTAAAAAAAAGCCATCTCCTAATCCTTCTTTTTTTTAACAATTTCTTATAGTTAGTACTAATTAGAGGTCTATATTCCTATTGTTTAAATATTGATTGAAAATTCTTTTATTGAATTAAAGTTGTTAAATTTGTTTTATTGAGATAAAAAGAATGCAATTTGAAATACTGCTTATATAAAGGCCAGAAAATGGCAAATTCTCAGGAAGTTTCCTTGTTTATTTCCTTATGGCATGTAAATGTGACCCAATCAATTTCGAATGTTTCCAGAGATTGTAAATGTTCAACGTATTAAGTTATGCTTTGAAAACCAGTATTCAGATTTGAAATATTTCTATTTGCTTTTTTTTTAAATTTTTTTAACACATTTTACTTTACAATTTTATTTTACATATATGTATAAAAGGATTAAAATCAACAAATGAATATAAGTGCTTAAGGTAATTAAAACGGAAGATGAAACTTACTTTAAAAAGTAGAATTTTAGTTATTTAAAAGAAAATTATTTATCTAATTGTAACGCAGTTTGTGTGTTACTCTTTTTAGTGCTTGTTTATTGAACCGTTTATGAATTTCCTTATGATAGTTTTGAAAAGCTGGCACTGATAAAAGAGATTAAAAACTACTAAGACATAGTGAAATTAAATTTTGAAAAGTTTATACTTTTTAAAACTGAATTTCATTAAGTACTGTATAATCAATTGAATTTCTTATAGATCAGAAGGTTTTTGATATTTTGTATTGTTTAAAGCAATTTAAACTATTTTTTTATATGTTGAACAAATATATATTAATAAAAAGTAGATTTTAAATTTTAATCATAATTTAATTTCTAAAGTATTTCGAACTTGTATTTTCTTATTTTCTTTTAACCTTCTACAACAAATGTCATGGAAATAAAATGTAACAATGGTCTATTTGCATTAGAATATTTATTTAATTGCCCTACTTTTCTCACATAAGCTAAGGTAATTTCTTCTGCTGACATTATTAGTTTTCAGATTACAATCGAAGATTTAAAGAAGACAACAGTTTCATAAAAAATAATCAATAAATAAAAATCTTAAACTCATTGTTTCATTTAAATAATCAATTCTTTTGTTTTCAAAGCAAGCAAAATATTTTTGCAGAAGAAGTAAAAGTAAGCTTGTTGTATATTAAGCTGCAAATATCCCTTATTTTTATGTTTGAATGCATTCACAGAAAGCTATAATTAATAAGTGACAGACAAAGGACAATTGTTGGAAAACTTTTGTCCCTTATGGGGAGGACAGCTTAAAACACATTTATTTTTTGTAGTTCGGAAGATTAACCTTTTGCCCAATCATTGTGGAACCTTTTAAACTATAAATGGGGCATAATGTCTAGTTAAGAACATGAGGATGAGGGTGAATCCCTTATGAACTGAAAGATAAGAAGGTAAAGCACAAAAGATAGGAATGATGACATCACATTGGAAATGGTGGGTGGAGAAAGTTGTCTAAACAGCTGTTCGAAAAATAAAAACATGCTTCAGGTTCGGCAAGTTTTTTGGAGGTCGGCGACAACACACTTTCTTCCTTTTGCCTAGTGACCTACTCTTTTAGGAACTAAATGGTGGAACTCTTTTCGTATTCCTGATATCTCCCGTTAAAAACCACACGCTCAATTCAAATTCAAGCTTATTTAATTTGTTTCTCTTATGCCAACAAGTGAAAGGATTGAAATGCTGTGGTAAGCTAGCATACAACTTGAACGCTCAATCTTACAGTAATATTAAAGTTTTAAAATTTTAAATATACATTTTATATATATATACAAGACCTTTTTTATTTCATTAAATAGCAAGTTTGTTTTTTTAAGATGAATGTTTATAAAGCATTGAAATAAAAAATACAAAATTAATGTATAATATTTTTGATAAATAATAATTTTGATATTGATTTAATAAATAAACAAAGTACTTCTTTGATATATCAGTATAAGCAAATGTTTGGATTATAACTAAATAATCACGATATATGCATAATATAGGACATAAAAAAACCTTCATTTAATTACTATTTAAACACTTATATATGCAATAAAATAAAGTTTTTTTTTTGCTTTAAATATATTTTTATATAATATATTATAGTTAATAAAAAAATGTGTTTTTCTCTTTTTTATTACACAGATTGGACAATCTAAATTTGCAAAAAATAGTGGAAAAGTAATTTTTGAAAACATTGAAACATAAAATACAGTTTGAAATGTTAACTTTCAATAAACTGCACTTATAATTTTAATCATTAGGAGAATATATTTCAATTTTTAAATATTAAATATGATTTTGCTTTTGGTTCTTGACTCTCTTTTGTGTACTACTACGAACTATAATTTTAAAAAATAAAATTTTTAAAATACCAAAAAACAATTTAATTGGCACAAAACATGCACATATGTTAATTGTATATCCATAATCAATTTAACATGTTGTGTTAATTATACTATTACTTAATGCATCTTTATCAATAAAAAAAACTTTTCATTAAAAATAATTCCGTAAGATATGCTTCAATTCTTTATCAAGTAAAAATATTTTTGCTTTAATTTAAAAGAATAATCGGAAATATATTCAGGTTTAACAAAGTTTCTTTAGTTTTTTTCTCTGAATTTTTTATGCGTTCTACTCTTACATTTTAATATTTCATAAATAATAACTTATAAATTTACTCATTACAAAAAATTTTAAAACTCTGATAATTATAACATTATTAATTGACATTATTCTACGATTATCATTCATTAAAAGGATACTATCATTCTAAAAAGAATATACGTACTTATCAAATAATTTTGGTAGTATTATCGCAATAAGCTGACGAAAAATAATAGACTAATATAGTTGGTTATATAATAACAGAAAGAGTTGTTACGTTATATGTACTAAATAGTGAATGCGTGCTTCGTAATTCTGAAAACATCTTACAATACCCATAAAAAAATAATCTGAAATGCAAAACTTATTTATTCACATATATGGTACATTTTAAGACTTTTCATTAAACGAAGCTTTTATATAATTATTGTTTTGTTCATAATTATTGTTCAAGTATTATTTAAAAATCATTGATCTCCAGGTGATTATACATTCTCAAGGTGACCATAATAAAATTCGTAAGTAAATACAATTTGATGAACATGTTTTATTATTTTAGTACTTATTATGCTTCAAAGAAATAATATTGTTATTGGCTCCATTAAGTTTTACAGTTCTCTGTAAGGTCAAAAGAGTAATTTATTTCTAGCTTGAAGGACATTTTACTTAAAACCAAGTTCTTGTTTACCTTGCTTTATCTTCAGGGGAGCAAATTACTCATATATTCAAGGGAATTATACTACTGATGTATTCTATTGATTCATAAATTTGTTTTATTATAAATTGGGAATCGTGAAAAGAATATATAATATTAATTATTATTATAGAAGATCTATACAAAAAGAATGTTTTCATTCGAAATTATATTTTAGCTGACATATTAGGAATACATTAAAAAATATTAATTATTCAAAAGAAAGTAACATATACTTGAGGAAGTAGAAAATTAGTTTATAAGTAACAGGGATTATGCAAATCTTTATTTTACTTGCGAATAGTTATTTTAAATATAGGATTAAATTTTACACGTAGTTCTATACATTTCTGTATATAATATGTGTTTTTGTAATTAATTTACTAACATATATTAACTAATACTATTTATTGTTTAGAATATGTTATCAAGCGAATGATACTTTTTAACCTGTTTTTACTTGCCTTCTTCAGTAACTAGCTAGTTAACTTAGTATTTGACAAAAACTACTCGTAAATATTGAAATTTAAACTCTCATGGTTATAAGTTTTATTTATTATTTTTTCACAAGTGATGTTATTTTTTATAACTATGAAGAATTTTCTTAATATCACTGGATAATGCATTTGAACTTAATTTTGATCAAATTGGAGGAAATATTTTTGAATAATTTTTATCCCATTATTGAACAATACAAATAGTTAAAAGGATATAAATTTTATTTGAAATGTGTTTTTTTATACACAAGTCTAAGAAGTTGCATCCATTTGTGTGTTCAATACAAATAAGAATGATATTTAAACTTTTATTCAGAATGTTATGCCGAGAAAATTAGACAGTTATTCTGTGTTCAAAGCATGATTTCTTTGACTTTCCATTTTTTTTACAGTAGTAAAGATTAATAAGTAAATTGGAACTGAGAAAAACTACACAAGTAACAGTTTTATAAAATAAAAAGCCAAAAGGAACATATAATTTGTTTTAATTGTTTTTAAGAAATGATTAAAATGATTCTATCAATACTGAATCAAAGATAATCGAAGAATTAAAAAAAATATATTACGCTTTTAATTCATTTGATTATAGGTTTAATTATTAATTATAATGTATTTATTAATTAACTACTAATAAGCTTTTCGGTTGATTTGTAATAAATTAATAATCCAAATAAAAATTAAGAGTGATTAGAAAATCTATACTTTTATATCATTGAAAATATTAAATATTAGATAATTATTTTATAAATTTTAGATTGCCATTTTTCGATATATGTTGACATTTACACTTTATACATTACATCCCTTAAAATAGGCATTAAAATTACAGAAAATAATTTGAATTTTTTTTTATGAATATTTTAAGTAATATAAGATTGTTGATAAAATGAAATTTAATACTAAATTCAGAACTTTTAAAAAATAAGTGTCCGTAATAAAAATACAGAACAATACAATTATTTTTCTTGTAATAAAATGATGCCTCTTATTTATTTAGTGGCTTTAGAATTCTCCTTATTGTAACTATAATATTTTATTTATTTTATTATTAGAGTATTTGCTTACTAAAAAATTATTTATTAGAAAATAGTTTTTGTTGTACAAAAGTAGAAGAAATTACATTTTGCTTTATATGTACTCAGGCTGAGCTGTAAGCTGAATGGTTTGGGTTCTGACTTCAGTTTAACAGCTCGCATGTTGATTCGACAGTTGCTCGTGGTTGTGCAAATTGACTCTAAAACGTATATCTTAGCCAAGTTAAGTATCTTGAATGCAAGAAGTGACTATTGAATGACAAAAATTCAATAATGGAAAACTTATCCCTTACAGTGTTTTACTACCTTAATTAGTGACAAATTTTCAGTTCAAGTAATATTTTTTAAATGAAGAATAAAATCTTTTGATACAAAAATTAAAAAAAAACTATATTTGAATTATTAAAATAAAAAAATATAATTAGTTTTCCTTTATTATTTATATTACATTTTCAAGTAAATTGCATACTCATATATTAATTAAAATTTAGTAAAAAAGAAACATATGATTTTACTATTGCCATTAACATCTAATCATTAAGTAACAAATTACTTGCAGAATGCTTTAGAAATTAAATAACAGTATTTTCCCATTTTGAATTGCTATTTTATCATATTTTGAATGACAGTGAGTGATGAATGACTAAGAAAATGATGAGAAACTGATGAGTTATTTTTTTCCGCATTTTCTTTTTCAGTTCACCTGCTTCTTAATTTGATTAGTTGGAAATAATTTACTATTGTTGGTATTTGGTGAAGCATGTTTATATCAAAATTACATTCAATTAGGTTGAGAGTAAATTGGATTAATTTTTGGGAATTACGTTTTCTTCAAATGAGAATAATGTATGGTAACCCAAAACCACTAATAATTATGAATAGAAATTCGCGTTTTACCTTGATTTGCTTTTCATAAATTGTTTTTTATTTTACGAATTTAGTCAGAATTTTATGCTAGGTTTTCAATATTCATTGCTCACATAACGATTTAGATATTATCTGTTTTTAAAAGAATGTGGTAGATTTTCATTATTTAAGCTAAAAATATTTATAATAATATTCAAAAATTAGAAATTATTATGCAAAAATTAAAAGAGTAACTCAGCAGAATATTTAATTTTTTGGGGTATTGCATATTAAATAATTAAATGAATCACTGCCAAAAAACGTTTTAAATAGTGTCAAACTGTTTTGTAGAGATATTTAAACTAAATATAAGCATAAGATTCTTCGGTTAAAAAAAATAGAATAAATAGCGATAAAAATCAATGAGCAATTGTTTAGATTTTTAAATATTAACATTGACAATTACATTACCAATCGAACTAAAATTGGAACTGGAATTATTTGAATGTACATTTTATTAAAAATAGATTTTTTTAATAAAATGCACATTCAAATAATCCTTCTTTATAAATCCTTCTTTAGCATAATTTTTCAGATATTTCCTTATACTTCTGACAGTTTTTTTATAACAGTTTGTATAAGGTTTTTTAAATATCATAAAACAATAAAATTTTCTGTTAATTTTTTTTAATTAAATTAAAACATGTAACTTTGTTTTAAAATTTCTTGGTTTATAGTGGAAGAACAGAAGAGATAAGAATGAAATTTGAAAGGCTGGAGAACTATTACTACTTTGTACACAAAATTAATAAAACATTATTAATATAACAACTCGCTTGAATTTACATCTTATGAATTTTTAGTATAAATAAATGCTTCTTAAATGTTTTATGCACAGTATGATACTGTTGGATTTTACATTTATTGCTGAAAAGCAAATCTAAGAACAAAATTTTACATATTTTATAAATTTTCTATCTTACATCATGGCTGGAAAAATAAAAGTTTATTTTTTTTTGGTACAATGATTACTACATAAAATAAAGGCAAAAAATGTGTTAACCAAAAATAGTTTAAAGTTTTTTACTGTCCCCAATGGGAGATATTGATCTTAGTTAAATAGTTCTGAGATAAGTAATTGCTAGCCGTGTTTTCAGTCAATTGAATGTATAAAAGAATTTAGCTTCACTTACTTCAACTTTTATTACATTTTTCTAAATAGGTAATTTTATTTAAAAAAGTTTTAATAAAAATAAGCTTATGCATATTAAAAACTGGTCACCCAGTGCCCGCCATTAGAAAAAAAATATTGAAAACTTGTTAGGTATTTCTAAATTTATCAATTTGTTGTATTAAATTACTTGACAATGTATATTTGAATTTGGGTTAAATAAGTTAAACTTTTTTCACTTCTGTTTATCTAGTACAAAAACTTAGCAACATGGAAGTGATTAATGTAAAGCAAAGATAACCAAAATATTAAAATATTTATTCCTAAGCACTATTTTATTTATTATGAATAAGTAAGCATATGTATAAATAAAAATCAACTTTATCATTCATTTATTTAATTAAACTTTCATCAGTTCCAGATAGATAGGCACGAAATATTCTTAAATATCCTAAAAGATAAGTGAAACGAGATCATCCACATTTTCAAATGACATGTCCTCATGATCGGAGAAAAACCATACTTCTCAAAAGCATTGCTATCATTTTCTTATTCATTAGATTTGAAACGGATTTCTCGAAAATAAGCCTTGCTTTGACCATCACGAACACTTCACGTTAGTGAACGTAAACGCATACTGCTGTTGCGTTTTCTATAACATTCAATCAATTTTATCATTTCAATCAAATGAGAAAGGAACTCGTTTCACTGCTTTTGCTAATTGCTTCTCATTAGGATACTCTTTGTGAAACTGTATTCTTCTTAAAAATAACTGAATAAGCAAAATATGTTTTCGTTAACAGAATCATTCAACCACGATATAAGTAAAAGATACGAATCAGAATTTTTTCTGCACGTGTTAACTTGAAATGTATGATAAGATAATTATAAATTTTCTTCATCCTTATTTTGAAGTCAAAAGTGTAATTTATATGTTTTAAAATGTATGGGGGTCAAGAATTTTAAATTTTTCCTTTTCTTCTAATTTTATTTCATGATATTTTTAAATATTTAAACTTGCTAATAAATAAGTTTGGAAATGAGAAATGTTGTTCTTTAAAAATGTAACATGAAAAAATGTCTAAGTAGTTAAAAAAATAAGTAAATGCTTTGAATATCTCCGGAAGTACTTCAACAGAATTACTCTATTTATCCTTTAAAAGAGGATATAAACGAAAATTTTTTTATGTATATTTAAGCCATTTTATAATATCAGCAGATATAACATTTTGCCGAAAATTGTTTCGTTTGGATAAATTGTTATAAAATAATATTTTTTAGAATTGATATAAGTACTGTCACAGTAACTTGCTGTAACTATTTTCAAGATTATAAAAGATTTTTTAAAAATATGGGCAAAAAAAAAAAATCAGTTTGAAAATCAGTCGATAAAAAGATAACAGTTAGAGATACTGCATAACAGTTAGGAATAAAATATAGTCACGTAAATTAATCTTATAAATTAAATGAAAACAGTTATTTTTTTGTTAACATTCTACAAAGAAAATAACGGGTATCATGTAATTAAAAATAATGTAAGAATACTTGGTATACAGTCTTGCACCAAGAGCCAAAAATGCAATGCATTTTAAAATAAAAAAATACTTAGAAAAAATTGGTGATTCACTTACACAGTAATATTTTCGAAGGTGATTTTTACAGGTTAAAATTCTAACTTTAAACTTACTCTTTTGAAAAAAAAATTAATAAGCTTTTAAAATATCATGCAAAATATTTTGATTAAATTATGACACAATATATATGTTTTACAAAACAGCGATTTATGGAACATTTTCAGAACACATGAATAGTCACCAATTTTCAAGGAAGTTTTGACACTTATATATATATTTATTTATAAATTCATAAATTGTGTTGTTTATAATTGAAATTTGAAACAAAAATTTCTTATAAATAAGAAATTTTTGCATTTTAAAATATCTAATAAATAAGAAATTTTTACTTTTTTAAAACAGAAATTTTGCACTTTAAAATTTCTTATAAATAAGAAATTTTCGTGTTGTTTTTGTTATTGAAGAAAATAAAAAGTGTTGTTGAAGAAAATAAAAAGTTGATTTTCCATTCTATATCTCTTACTAAAATTTGTTTAATATAAATATAACTAGAATTTAATTTGGATTTGAATAAAACCGGAAGAAATTTATTGAAAATATCGAAAAATTAGCATTTATGATGAAGCGTTCATACTTCAAGATTATTTTGATTCAAAATCCTAAGTATTCCATGCTAGATTTCGGTTATTGTTAAAGTTCCTGGTGCATATCAAGGTCTTTTCATATAACAATGTTCATTGCGTGATTCTAATTAAAATTGATCTGGACCACCTTGTTCTTAATTGCAAAAACAATATTCCTCAATGCCTTATTCTTCTCACTAATATTCTTACATATATTAGCATTTTCTGGAGTAGGTCACTTATCTAGGATGTATTAAAAGATGATGGTATTCAATTTCTGTTTAAATATTATAAATTAACAATGAGCTTATAATTCATCATTCAAACTAAAAGTTTATAATAATCAAAACTGAAGAAAAGTAAAAATATCTTGTTTATTTCTTTTTATGTAAAATTCTAAAAAATACAGAAACATTTGTGAAATCATTGTTGTTGTTTACAAAGGAGTAAGAATAATGAGTTTGATTCAATACAACCATATTTAATCGTTGTTATTGCTTCAATCATTAAAAACATGAATCTTTTAAATATTTTTAATTCTTCTATTCTTGCTTGTTTTTCTCGCTCAAAGATAATTCTTTGCACACGAAGACCAATAAGAAAAGAACAAATAGTTTAAAGTGCATTCTGAACCATTACAAGCACGCATTCTTTATGTGGGAATCGAGCCTACGAATAGTTGAATAGAAGGCCAGAACGCGCTACCAATGCATTCTTGTCTCGGTCATCGCTTAATGATAAATCCTTATAATTACGTCACCATAAATTATTACATTTAATCCAAATTACATTACATTCATTAATATAGTATATATTCTCATAAAGTATGAATTTAAATCGAGACTATGTACTGTTCGGCATTTTTTCTTAGGAATCACTCGTTTATATATTATAATTATTAAAAACTTCCTTAATAATTATGATATAAAACTATTATTCCGTCAAAAACCACGGTAGAAATAAATTGTTTATTTGCCTAAATTTTTAAAGTTTTTCTAAATTATTTTTTGAAAAGATGTATGTATATATATTATGATTATTTGGGCTACAATAATTTTCTCTTTGAGAACAAATTATGAAAAATGCTAAAATGTTTAGTTAAATTAAAAATTTATTTCTACTGTTCTTTTTGTAAGAATATCACTTTTGAGCGAATGTAATTATAAAGTAAATCAAGCTGAGTAAAATATTTAATTTTCGTACTTATATTACTAGATATGTTTATTATTCTAAAATAAAGTCTTTTCATATTAAGTAAACTTTTCTGCGAATTTTATAAGAAATTTCAAGCTAATGAAACTTTTGTGCAATAATTGTGAAACCATATATTGATAATTTTAAAATAATTGAAGAAACGATATTGTTGTATAAGAACTGCTTCTATACAAACTCATAATTATTAATCACAGATTGTTTCAAGTGCAAAGTTTAGTGAAAAATACAAGAAAAGCGAATAATTTAGAATTACGAGGTCCTTTAGTTAAAATGATAAATATCTGATGTCTTACTTAAAGCTGTTTTATGTTTCTCATAAAAAATGTCTTAAAAAATCGGTGTATTTTTTCACATGCAATTTGAAAACATGATATACTGCTAGATAAATTTTAAATAATTAAATAATTGTCTATTAGTAGTATTCAGATATAGATTAAGATGTTGATTACTCATTGAAATAAGGTTGAAAATCAGCAACAAAATTACAACCAAACCTGTTTCCAGAAATAAATTTGTAGAGAACTTCAAGCAATTTCAAGGTTAATAAAGAAGTAATAGAAAATAATTTGTTATTCAAATCAAAGTGTTTAATATAACGACCATAAAAATTAATAATTTATTTTCTTAATGGCGTCTCCACTTGCAAATGATACTTCATTATTTTAAAGAAGCATTCATTTCCACAAATAGAAGTTTTTACATATTGAATGTTTCGTACAGAATTTTATTAATTATTTTAAAAATTGTTATTACATGATTCTGTAAAATTAAGATACAAAACTTAATATTTCAAAAATATGACATTCTGTGATAAGTTATTAAATATTTGGTTTCTTTATGAAAATTATGCAAATTTTAATTTTTTAATTACTAACAAACCTTTTTTTTCTAAAGCTATTCATGAATTGGCTTTTCTTTTAGATAAAGGATAGTTTCAAGGCTTTTTAAATTGCTAGAAAAAGCAGTACAAATGAAAAATATGGCATAATTTTTCATTGGTATACATTAAACTTTTGTGAAAATGATAATTATGATTGAATATAGATATAGTTATCAAACGGTTTTTGGTTGACATATATTTTAAAGCTGCACATTTTGCATTATATTTTTATTTTTAATTTGTCTGGATGAGTTTTTAATCTAGGCAAATGAAAAACAAAATCATTGATTTAAAATATTGATGTATATTTAAATAATGGCTTAAAGAATGAATGGAACTTTCAGTTATAAATGTATGCTATTAAATACTTCTTATGAATATAGAACTATTAATGTTAAATGATAGCTTTTTTTACAATTAATTTAAAAGTACATTTTAAAAAAATGCAAATTTCCAAAATACATTGAAAAGTTTTTTAACGAAGTTAGAAAATGTATGCACGATTCTGAGAAAAACTAAATTTGAATTTTAAGTCATTAAAATGAATTTTATACACTGTACGCGTGGGGAGGAAACGTAACTCAATCTAAACTAGTGTTATTTACAAATGATTACAATGAACAAAAAATTAATTAAACTTTAGTCATTCAAATAAAATTGTGTGCCATCTTTAGAAAGTAAATGTATTAACAAATAAGAATTTTAAGTTGTGAAAGACATGAATAAGGGCTTAAAGAAGTGTTTTTAAAGCTACTTTGTGTGTGTGTGCTCTTTTATCTAGTTTCAAAATAAATAAACATTTATTTCCAAATATGCGAAGATTATGTGTCAAATAGACCTAAGAAATATTTTGAAGCTAGTTCAAAATAAAAATTTCATCAACATACATCAGTCTTCCTCTATTGGTGAACTAATAATTTAAATCTAAAAAAATATTAAGTGAGATTATTTTAAAGAAATACAGGGAAGTTCCGCATTTTAAAGAAAAATAATATTTATTTTATTAAAAGTGAATAAAAATTTAAATTGTAATGATATGCGTGATTTTCCTTGAAATAAAAAATATATTTTACTGTTCGTAAAGTTAAACTTGTAATTTTTTCTACTAATTTCACATTAATTATTTATATGAGGCATAACATGTAAAATAAATCGTATACCTTATGTAAATAATTACTGTGAGATTAGTAGAAAAAGAAATTCAGTCCCTAAGCAAGACCTGAAACATTTAGAATTTAACTTAAACAGAAAAAAAAATTTTTCACTTTCATTTAAATATTTTTACTTAGCAGAATCAGAGCATCGAATATTTACATATTTTTTTCTATCCTTGTCATTTAATAAATAAGTAGCAACGTCATGAAAAAATCCATAACATAGTAGAGTATTAATCATTCGTTGGAAATAATTAATTTATTAATCAGGCAAAAAATAATTAGTAAATTAAAAACTCATTTTTTTTGTTATTACACTTTTTAACGTACTTTAGGTGGATAATTGGTTTGCTGTATTTAATTAAAATAAGTAAATATTTACCATATGCTTCTGAAAATATATTTTTCATTTTGAATTTATAGATAGGATTTTTAAATTTTGTTTGTAATTAATCCTATTGATTTTTGTCCCAACAAGTAAAAAAAGTAAAGAATTTAGTAGTTCTTGAAAATGTGTATGAGAATATAAATAAACAAAGTTTATTTTACTTCTGCAAATGGTTAGCTTTGTCAAAGGCATACCATATAAATTTCAGGGAATATATGAATCTATAACATTTCTTTTCCCGCTGACATATGAACAAAATATTCCCTGTTTACAAGGGAAACGCTTATAAAAATTATAAATAACTGCAGAATGGAAAAAAAAACATATGTCCTTTGGCAACAACTTACATTCCTTCCGCAAACAGGAACGCTTTTACTTTAACAAGAATGAAAAAAAAATCAGCTCGACATTGAATTAATGAGTCTTGTAATTACGATATAGGTGTTTGAATCAGTAAGTTCTCTGCGCACATGAACAGAAATTTTATTTCTTCCAGCATACCTAACTGAGATTTATCTTTACTCAATGATCACAGTTTTTATAATTCCCGTTGTTTGATTTGGAATCAAAAAAGCACATATTTGACCTATTTTGACTCCCGTTACTTGAGTTCAACGTTCTGATTCAACCAAAGTTATAAATAGAATTTTGTATATACTTCCTATATACTACACTTTTTAAATTTGTTTTATTACTCTAAGCAATAAACATAGCTTCTACTAATCTTAATTGGTGTGTGAAATGCATAAGCACACAAAACTAATGTTGGTTTGTTTGTCGTTCTACCATCATTTCTTGAATGAGAGAGCTAGCTTGAACGCTAAAAATGATAGTCATTTTATGCCAATTGATCATTAAATTATAGATTTCGCAGCAGTGTCATAGAAAAAATTTTTTTAACGCAGGTGCTTTTTTTAATTGAAACTTTCTTATTTAAATAACTTTTTTCACACACACACACATGAAATAAGATAACTTATATTAATTCTTTAAATAAAGTCTTAAATTAATTTTTTAAATAAAACAGATTTTGTTATTTGCAGTGCCATAAGTAAAATTATATATTAATTTTGATTTCTTTTTTTATATAAAACTTCTAAGTATTCCTTAAATAACAGATATATTTCTATAATAACACATAGCAGAAATAAAACTTCAATGATGTCATATATTTTTTAAGTGACTTTTTAATGTTATCTCAAGCAACACTCATGAAACTTATTTCCTTTATTATTTTTAGGAAGACAACTGCTTTTTAAGTGGATAAATGTTTCATTTCTTTAGCTATTAATTAACTAGGTTAAATCTTTTCCAAGCTCAAAATTTAACTAAAAATCCGTTGACAATTTTAGTAAAAAATTTCAATCATTATCATTTTAAAACTAAAGATCATCATCTTCATTTGCATCCTTTTAAATTATTTTCTAAAACTCTTTCGCTAAAAATGTGTCAATGCATTTTTTAATTAAAAGTAGGGATAATCGGCGAAAAATTCTAATTTATTATATGATATATATTTTCATAAAATTGTATGTATCCTGAAATGCAGACACAAAATAAGATATAACATGGCAAAATGTTCATTGAACGGATCTTCGTTTGTATTGAAAATGTTCGGTAGCACTCTTGATTAGCATGTTCTTCAGATCTCTCACCAACAAGGAAGGTCTGGTCAATGATTTTGAAAGGATTGGCTCCTCAACCTATGACGGACACTACGGTTGATGAATAATGGTATCGAATTAAAGTTGGATACGCAATTTTATCTTTAACTTTAATGTTTAAATTCAGTCTTCCGGTTTTTCCAGCCTTCCAGCGTATACTTATCTCAATACATAAGTTCATAATTTCTGCAATTAGTGCCAGAAATAGTTTTTCTGCTTATTGGTTTATCAAGATGTCTGCTTCCTAATTTCTTAAAAATTTAATACTTCTTACAGTACAATACATTTTTCCAATAAATATTATTACGGTGCTTCCTGGTGCAGCAATTTCAATGGCCTGTAGTATAATTTAAATTTATTGACTGCTGTTGTGTGGTTAAAAAATTAATTATGTTAATAATTGTAAATTAAAATTCAAGTAGGTTCTTACATAGGTTTATATTTTATAGACTTATGCATTTAATAAGATTGTCTATATAAACTTAACTGGAGATTGTGCTATTTACATTATTTATATAAATTAATAATATAGTTTGCTTAAAATTTAAAATTATTATCATATTTCAGTTTATTATACATTTTTTGTGGAAAAACACGTTTTTATAAAATTAAAAACTTAATTTTTTTATTTTATTATTTCTATTACATAATGAAATTTAACAAATAAATTATTAAGAGAAACATTTTCCTTTTCAAAAACAAATTATATGAGCCTGATGCTGTTGCAATGAATGTTGATTACAATTTAATAATTGCATGCTCTATTTCACTTGTTGCCTAGAAGAAAAACACAAAACTTCAAAAGGATCACCCAGACACTTTTATTAGAATAAAACAAAAAAAGAGCATTAATATTGACTCTAGAATGAATATACACTTCAGCAGGTTTACTGTTTTGAATAAAATAAGTTTCATATTAATTTGATTGCAAAAATATTTCCTATTTAAGTTTTTCTTTACCTTTAAGAATATTTTCTCGAAACAGGAAAATGGAAGAAGTTTACTTAAAAAATGCTCAAATAATTGAAAATTTACGATTACTTAGCATTTTTATTCGAATAACTAAAAACGATAAGAATTGATTAATTAATTCAAAAAAAGAAATTTCATACATGTAGTTACTTCTGCGTGTATATACATACATAATATAAATATATTTATAACTAATCCCATTAAATTTTTTTAATTGAAAACAACCTTTTTATTTACTATTAAACTTGTCTTATTATCATTCCAATTTTTTAAGAACTATTAAGAAATTTTTTTTAAAAAAAATATCAGCAGATTATGTGTTTATGGACTCAGAAATTTTTAATAATATTCCATTTGTAGTTTGTAATACTTCTTAGATTGAATTTCACACATTTTTACAGATAAAAAAGTACATAAAAATGTAAATATGTATTTATAAAAAATATTTTTAACATTGTTTCTCATTAGAAGAATATATAGAGTTATTTTGTATGAATATAGTATTATATGACATATATTTTGTAAAATAGAAGAGTTATTTTGTTTTATAGATGTACCCCATGTGCATATATTCATTAACTTAATTCTGTTTTATTTATTTCTTAATTGATTTTTTCAAAATTAAGTATATTTCTTAAACTCTATGCTAAAAATTTTAGCGCATTTAATTATAAGAAAATGTTCAGAAAATGTTTCGTTATCATTTTATCTTAAATTTTTCATACTGTTACCGATAAAATCATTTTTGCAAATTGAATTCCTATTAGAGAGATAAAATGATGAAAATATTTATTCAAATCTTCCTTCCAGAAATAAATTTTATCATTGAAAAACAGGGATTAAACACTAATATTAGCTTCTCATTAATGTATAGCTCTGTAATAAAATAAAATCTTATGCAGTATGTTTAATTTTCTGTGTACTTACCTATAAATTGCAATGTCTGGCAACTTTGTCATTCTATTGTAAAATAGAAAAAAATAATATTACATACTATTTCCTCTATTTAAATGAAAAAGTTGAAATAGATTCTAAACTAATTTCGATTGCTAGATATCTGCCTTGCTTTATGTGAAAACAGGTACGAAAACACATTTTCAAAGTAGGTGATTCAGTTCAGTTCAGCCACATAGTCAAAAAAGGAGCGCTTATGTAGGTAAAAAAGAGACTTCAGTTTCATCTTTAGTAAAATTTTTCTATCGTAAGGAGATAGAATTATCTTCACAGTATAAAAATGAGTGAGACCTGCAAAAATATTTAAAAAATAGATTTGTAAACTATGTAAAAACACCATTGAATTTCAGCTTTATATTTCTCATAATATTGTCAAATAAAAAAAAATTTACAAAAATCATGCAAAATGCAATATTTTAATCCTATTACTGTATATTTGTCTACATTGTTAAATTTTTGAAATAAACTTAAGTTAAACACATCTTATATTTTTTAATAAAATGTTTGAATTAAAATGACTTTAAAAAGTCATGCATTATTCGTTTTGGTTTAAATCCATTAATTAGTCATAGCAATACAAATGGCAATTAATTCCAAAACCACTGAACACAAACATTTTAGAGAATATTTTTTTTATCATGCTCTAATGTACTGTTCTTTGGTACATCAAAAACAAGGAAAATAAGCTGAATGTGCTTTTTCACAATGCTGTAAAACTATGATAATTTTAGAATACTTGTTTAGTATTTAATTTATGTTTTATTTGAGTAATACATATGAAAAGTGATTTTTATTCTTTTAAAATATTTCTAGACGTCATATTTTTAATGATCCCATATTTCAATGATGCTAATAATACTTTTCAATAATATTTGAATTTCGATTATTTATTATTAATGTAAAATAGTTAAAAAGCTCCAATTTGAAAAATCCATAAATTCTTTTTATTTTTCCTTTTCAGAATTTCTAAATAAAATTAATTGTTTTTTGTACAAGATAAAAATGTAGGTTAATTATTGTTCACGGTTTAGTTTTAATAAAAAAAAAAGATTATGTGTGACTAAGAGTTCTAGCGAGAGAAAGAGAGTTCAGTTTGAAAATTCTAAATAAATGAGCAATCCATTAACCTGTTAAATGTAGATAAAAATACTAATGATATCGTTAAATGATAGAAATCTGGTTCTTTTGTTAAGTTTTATCACTTTGATTCTTTTTAAGTGTTATTTTCAGTCATTTTTAGCCTTTTAACTAATAAGGTCATTTTTCTTTGATGAAGCTCCACTGACGCATCTAAGCATATACTATGTAAAGAAAGTGATTTAGAAATTTCATTGTATTACAGAAATAATGGTAATCCTTATTAATAATTATAAATTTATTGTTAAAGTATTTATATATCTGTAGCTATAGGATACATCTCTATTATGAAAGTAGCTGCAATTTTAAGTTGACTTGAATCTTGAAAATATTAGCGTTAAAAAAAAAGAAATTTATTTTTATTTTCTGCGCCTAATTTCATTAAGCTTTTGTTGAATAAGTAATCAATTGAGATGAAAATAAATTTTTATCAAATTTATTTTAAAAAAAATACAGCATTATATTTTTCATTTTTAATTAGATGTCAAAAATGGAAATTGAAGTGGGGTTAAAATGAAAAGCTCAGGTATTATCCCGAGCAGTAGGCGTGTGTTAATACTTTAAGAGGTTATCGAACAAGACGGATGTGATGAAGCACCCGCTGTGTATTCAAGTTCTGTAATTTCACATATTTTTAATCATTAGTTCGCTAAAATATTTTCGAGGCTGTTGATCTTGCGTCTCATTTTCAAAGGAGGTCATACGAATTCGGCAAATGCAAGTTAATGAATAAAAGTAACATTAAAAAAGAATTTTTTTCTTCTGAATTACCTCTTCGAATAAAATAAGTTTCCCTAATTGAAGAATTCTGTTTTATAAGTAAATAACCTACTTATATTCAGAATTTTTAGTCCATTAAAATGCTAATCTGTAGTTTACTATCTTTCAAAGATAGGAAATAATGAAGTTTATATTGTATATTTTGATAACTATTTTATATTAATTTAATTGTGAGTTAATTTGGATAAAGTTTCTCTTCCTTATTTTGTAAGAAAGCAATATTTTTTTACTCTACCTAAATACATTATTTATGGGAAGAATTACTATTGAAATATCTTGTAAGAATGATTTTGTCAGATTAAAAGCCAAATATGTGATAGCTGAAGATTACAAGAAACAAGTGCACAAATTTAAATGCAGAATAGATTAATAACAAATAATTTTTCATTTAAATATGTATAGTAGAAAGACTAAATACAATATTGTATGAAATTACAATCATTTTTATGTTTTTAAATAATATAAGTTATACTGCATGATTTATACTAGTAGTACTGCAACATTCACTAGTAGTATCGAAAGGCATAACTTAGATGTTAAGGTTTTAACTAAAACTATAAAGATTAAAGTAGAGGTTTTATACAAAATATATATATAACATTTCATTTAAATAAAAATTTTGCTATGCATAATGAAAAACTTATACGATACTAATCAACTATAACAATTTCAACCGTTTTTTAACGATTCAAATAATTTGACACCATTCAGCTTGATATAGATTATTTTAGCTTTCAAACTTTAATATATCTTTGAATGCTTGAAGAATATATCAGATTAAATGATATTTATGCTTACTGTAGTTTTAGATGATTTCAGAACTATAGTTTGCCCTTATACCAAGCTTCAAAAATTCATGATTCTTCAATTGATTAGCATAACAACGAGGATTAGGATGGCATAAATACGTTATTTTAGGGAACATAAATTGTAGGTAAATTGGATGGGTTTTATAACAATAAAGAAAATCAAAACTGACTCAAGTTTAAAAAAGAATAAATAGTTGTTAAAATTATCTTATTTAGAATGAAATTTAATCATACTTTTTTAATTAATAAATTATACATTTTCATAAATTCCTTGACTTATTTTGTGTGAATATAAAGTTATTATTTGTTATAATAATGGGCAATTTTAAATAATACTTTATTTTTAAAACACTTTGTATATTCACTAAGCTAATTTTTGAAATATGTTAATGAATTTTCCATACATAAATATGAATTATATTTCCCTTCATTATTTGAAATTACTTTTATTTTTAAATCTTAATAATAGCTCAACTGAAACTTATAATATACTATACCAATGCTCCTAAATATATTTTGAAAAGAATCCCTGTTTAATATATTAGTTCTAAAATAATTTCATCATAGTTCAAGAAAATATTCACTTAAAACTAAAACGAAATAGTAGATAAAAAGAAGAAAACTTTGATTGGACAATTACAAATTAAATGATATCAAAATATGTCTATATTTTGATGATAATTGAGCATTTTATATCTTACTACTATTTAATAGTTCTTAATATCGTTTCAAGGACTGTTTTTAATATTTAGGTATAAGAAAAATAAAGTAATCAGAAAGCGGGTGTGACAGAGAAATGAGAATTATTCTAAATCATATGTATAAAGGATAATATTACCTTTTTACATCCTTCTCCATAAACCTTGAGGTGCAAAACATTATCGATCACTAGATACGGTATAAGAATTACTAATTATTGCCTAACTTAATATAGGGCATCAAACTCTGTATCTTCTTCCTCAAATGACAGAACTACTTTTTATACTCCTAACTTTATGGCAGTGTTCGTACTTCCTGGACATAACGGAATGCTATCGGGCATTTAAGTTGCGTTTACATTTTCCTCTGAAGCAATATTTTAGATGATATTCTGGAATATCCCAGGTGGGAAAGTGTTATCAAATACTGAATGAAACCACAAAGAGATAAATGCATTTTCTACTTCGATACGTTTTTCTACGTAACATTAATTGTTGTTATAGGAAATTCTGCACATTTCTGCTTAGTATAAAAGATATAACCCTTGAAATAGAACAAAGTAGTTTATTAAAGTGATATCCTTTTAGAATCAGGCACGTAATAAAATTTGTTATGATTTATTTATTTGAAATGATTTAATTATTCAGTAAAATAATTTATAACTACTATTAATCAATAAAAAGAGTTTAAACTTGCAAAATATGCGTTTTTATATAAAAACTCCC
The DNA here is from genome assembly GCA_026290005.1 of Latrodectus geometricus. NCBI lineage: Eukaryota > Metazoa > Arthropoda > Arachnida > Araneae > Theridiidae > Latrodectus > Latrodectus geometricus. The sequence continues at coordinate 305,454 of JAPDSC010139180.1, forward strand.
AGTATTTTTTCAGAGTAATATTAATGTTGGTGGCACTTTCTTCAAAAATTTTTTAAACAAAAATTTTTAAAATTTTTTGTTTTAAATAAAAAAAATTTAATTATTTAGCTTGAATAAAAAAGTCCTTTATTTTGATTTACAAAAATTATGCCTACTTATTACTGAGATAATTAAAATGAAGAACCTACTGTATTTACATAATATCTGCACAAATTGTTAAAAATGTTTCTCTATTTTATGAGTATATAATATTTTCAGCTTTCTAAATGTTTTTATCTATTTAATTTGAATAGCTTGATGTCAAATTCATCAATTGCTGGTTATTCCTGTCAATCTATTGAATATTCATTATCAATCAGTTGACGACTTTTGCTAACAATTCCTTAAAGTGCTTTTAATTTACAATTTGATTTTTACTTTGTCTTACATAATGTGTTAATAACTATAGATAATTACTTTTAACTTACATGATGTGATAAAACCAATCTAAAATATAATGAAATGAATAAAAATGTGGAAAATTTTTTCATTGTAATATATATTATTATATTTTTTAATTTTAAAAAGGCAAACACTCACAAATTTAAAAAATATTATAGATTATATAAAGAGAGATTGTAATTATGAAAATGTTAATAAATTTAAATCAAATTATGTAAAAGCAACGGAATTATATATTTCTTGAAAACCTAGGAATCAAATGAAAGGTACCTATTAAGGGGCTTAAAATAGAGCACTCTCTTGCAAAAAGTAAATATCTTACAAATGGGTGCGTGATTCTATAATTATTCATATTTTGTTCAAAAAGTAGATTTGTTTTAGAAAAAATGGAAAATCTAGTTATGTCTTTTTTTAATCCAAAACAAAAAAAAATTACTGTATTAGCTTTAAAAAAATGTATGTGTATAGAAAATTTTCAAATATTCAGGCTTAGAGAAAATGTTATGCATGTTTTCCACAAAAAGATAAGCTTTAAGTAAATTTTCAATAATTTTTTTCAATTATTATTAAATTTTGAATTAAAATATTTTATTAAAAAAGTTAAAATTTTTATTTAATGAAAAATTTTAAATAAAATTTTTAACAAACATTTTAAATAAAACTCATAAAATTTTTTTAAGTAAGACTTTAATTTACATAATCATTTCTTATATACATACCATTATTTGTTGCAAAAAATTAATGACAAATGACTTCAAACTACTGCTTTTCTATATATATATAAATTGAATAAATAGTTTTGAAAACTGTGTAAGGAAAATATATTATACTATAAATTCTATACATACAAATTTGGCTGCTTTACTTTTGTGATATCTTTTTTTTCTTTCTGAACATTTTCAGAAGTTTTCAAAAATCTTTATAGATATTTACTAATAAAGTTGTAAATTCAATTAAAAATTTTCATATTTTGTAAAAAAATAAAAAGATATGTTTAATATGTATGGCAACTATTGGTTCTTTATTATTTGTACTTAAAAACGATGCACAATATATATATAATAAAATAGAAAAACAATAAATTAAATTAATTTAAAAAATTTCAAAGTCATAAAAGTTAGTAACTTATCATATAAAGTTACATAAAAATTACAAAGTTACATAGTTACAAAACTTATCATATTAAGTTACTAAAGTTACATAGTACTTATCATATAAAGTTACATTACCTGTAAACAAAATTTTCTGCAAAAAGTACACTTTTATACTGACTCTATTTTTTTTTTAGAGTCGCAAGTTGTTACACCAAGCAGTAGTGGTTTAGTGGCAAATATAAATTCTGGAGGTTTACAAGGAAATGTGGAGTTTCTTGATGATCCCAAGGGAACTGCGATTAGAGTTTTCTTGAGAGGAGGGACATATGGAGAAAAGTTTCGATGGAAAATTCACGAGTTTCCAGCTATCTCCGGTACTGCCAATCCCTGTAGCGAGGAGAAAATTGGAAGAATGTAAGCTATTTTAAATCTTTCACTAAAATCAATAAGTTATATTTTTTCAACATAATTTGCGATTTTTAGTTAAAAATTTTAAGGAAATTATCTGAAAGATATGTATAATTTACATTTGAAAAAAACTAAGATCTTATGACAAAAACAAATGATTAATTTTGTGATGAAATGTATTATTTTACTCTGTATACATTGAAGGGTCAAAAATGATGACTACACTGTCATTTTTTGATATTGAATCTACGTTGATGATCTGGAATGCACATGATATAGGAGAAAAGGTAAACAAATTGTAGCAGAGAATATGATAAATTATTTATGAATTGTTTCAAGAGAAAGAATGCTGATCAAATTACGACAGAGGGTAGATTGTGATGGCCCAAAGAGGGGATATGAGTATCTCTGAAGCTACACTACTCATCGGCTGTTCGCAAACAATCTTTAAAAATACCTGTGCCAATTTTGTGTGACTTTTGTCTCGTTCAAGAAAAGGATTAGCCGAATGGATAAGGTGTTAGTCTTCCGAACCAAAGATTGTGGTTTGATGTTTCACTTGGCACGTAAGATTGTTTATCAATTACCTTTTGCAAATTAAACCAACGAAATTATAACGATTAGATACTATACAGTACATTCGTATAAATATTCACTATGCACCATAAGCAGCAAAAATCAACACATCAACACACACACACTCACAAAATGGAAAATATTATCCATAAATTCATTTAACCACATGTAAGATTATTTAATGAGAACACAGTGAAGCTAGTACAATGATCTAATCAAAAACAATTAATTTATTTCACATTATGCATTTATGCATGTATATATGTTTGCTTTAAAGAAATGATAGTTCTTTCGAGTTATTAATAATTCCGTTTCCAAAGGGTTCTTTTTTTTTACCGCACTTTTGTACAACATTTAATGTTTCACAACAAAGTCAGTATTCAATATTCAGTGTACATTTGGGAGCTGATCGCAAACGAAAATCCATATTTGATTGGTTCCTCATAGAGGCTATGTCCCATCTCTCATAAGATACAATATCAACATGAATTATTTTTTGTTAACCTGCCATTGTAACAGTAATAGGTGATCTAACAGCTTTGGCAGAAACCCGTATTTTTATACAAATGCTATCTACGGCATCACATCATTCATTGTTGCATACTTACAATATTTACATATGCACGCCTATAACAGTTTTTGTGCTATTTAATAATTTATTAATTATAAATGTAAAATATATTTTGAGACCTTTATGAAAATTTACCAATAATTATAGTATTTTTTCTCAACTGTAAATAACAATATATTTTAAACATTTAATTTCCAAAAAATATGTTTTAGTGCTCTGGGATGCCTTTTCTTCTATCAAACAATTCTATTTAACAAATAATATTATTTCATTATCGATTGAAAAACTCATTTGCAATGTTTTGATGGCAAAAATAATTATCTAGATAAGCATTTAATTTCATGTTAAATACCCTATAATGTGTTATTATTATTTTTTAGGTATGTTGATTTCACCGAGACTCATGGACCCATAACTGCAGGGCAAGATATGATTTTGCATTCTAATCTGAAATTAATTTCTAATGCTTCAATATTGGGTCGAACTTTAGTTTTACGAAGTCCTGACACTGGAAGATTGTCATGTGCTGTCATTCAGCCGACTTCTAGAATACGAACTTACCAAGCAAAACTTTCTACACCATTAGGTGGAATGGTCATTGTTAGACAAAGCGGATTTGGAACGGGATTCTCATCACAACTTTGGTATGTTAATGGAACAAGACGTGATTCCATTCACCGCTGGGCTATCATGCAAACAATAACAGGTCCTACAGAATCACCATCGATAACTTTCCAAAACGAAATTACTCACTGTGCTACTCTTCAGGCAACACCGCTTTTCCATATATCTGAAGCCGTAGGATACGCAGCTGTGGGGCGAGAACCTAATGCTATTACTGGCCGTACTTATCATACTGTGGTTTCAGCTCCAGTACTTGAAAAATTACCAAATAGTTTATATATCGTAATATATTCAGATACTGATCCTTCAGAAATTCTTGCGTGTGGACGCTTGGTTCCAGTAGAGCCTCGTCAAGCTATGGCTAAATTTGATTCTGAAGTTGTCGGAGAAATATCGTTCCGACAAGAATCCCCGTTTGATCCTACTTTAGTCACAATAAATTTGAATGACCTCAATAAGAAAGCTTACAGTTATGGAATAGATGAATTACCTTTGATATTCAGAGGTGATAAAACAGAAGTTTGTCCTAACGTGAAATCAATTATCTACAATCCACTGAAAAAAACCCCAGATTCTGTTCCCGAGCCAAATAAGGGTAGTACAGATCAATATGCAGTAGGTGATTTAAGCGGAAAATATGGACCATTACAAAATCGGGAGAAACATTTTCAACAGGTTTACGATCCTCAGTTATCTCTTTTTGGAGTGAACAGTGTAATAGGACGAGCTATAGTTGTATATTATCCTGATGGAAGACCTCTTGCTTGTGCAAACATAGAACTAACGGGAAGAAGAGTCATTACTGCTTTTGCAACTTTCGATTTTCCCTTGCAAGGACAACTTATTCTTCGACAGGACAGAGATGATCTTGTTGCTGATACATCAGTTTACTTAGAACTGTCTTATCCTTCAGGGGCATCTAGTACTAAAACATATCATCATCCATGGCATGTACATGAAAGAGCTATTCCAACTGGACAAAGATTCAGTTTGAGTGGCATTGATTGTCTACAAGCTGGCTCTGTATTCAATCCTTACAATGTCAGCGTGAATGGATTTTATTATAGTGATTGTTCTGGTTTTGCTCCACAAAGATGCCAAATCGGTGACCTTTCAGGCAAACTGAGGTACTTGGATATCCCACCCTTCGGAGTTCAAGGAAATAAACAACAGATAACCCGTTATTATTTCACTGATCCTTCACTTCCTTTAGCAGGACCAACTAGTGTTATTGGAAGATCTGTAGTAATCAATGAAGTGGACTTTGGTGAAGGACGACTTGCATGTGCCAATATTTTTGAACATTACAGCGATTACGGAAAATAATTTTTACAAATGTTCCTTTGACGAATTTAAAAGTAAAAATTGCTATTATTTTGAATTTAAATCCTTTCAATGCCATTATCAGAGAATAGGAAATGTCTAGTTTTGTTAAAGTCTGTAAGAGGTTTCATCATTGTCATAGTATATAAGAGCATCACATCAAAACTTTCATTTGAACCAAAGTGTTTCATATAGATTCTCCATGAGAATCTTTGGAAACATAAAAGCATGATTTAATGTAAAATAAATAAAAAATGTAATTATTTCATTGATTCCAAGTACTACTTGTTTGAAATGTGTATTCTCTTGTGAGATATTTTACATAAAAATGTTGAAGCCTTTGTTTATTAATTTATTATTCATTAACTATTTTGAAAAGAAAAAAAAATTTAATAATATGCATATTTAGTTATTTTGAATGAGAAATTATTGTGTGGTTTTCACAAAGATCGCATAAATATTTTTCGTATTTGATTTAAATGGTTTTTAAGAGACTTATTTAAAATATAATTTCACACTTTTGAGATTAAAAATACTATAAAATGAAATAATAATATATGCTAACTTCAGTAGCAAAATATTAAAAAATATAAATCCTGATTAACTTAAAATTATGCAAAAAATAAATTTATGCCAAGAAGTAACTATAATTTTAAGTTGTTCTTAGAGAAGTTGCGAAAAATAATGCTTCATTTAAAGTTTAATAAATATTTCTAATAAATGGTGTCGAGAAAATTTATGATATTGATTCTTAGTAAAAAATAATAAATATTAATTTAAATAGTAATTTTCATTTCTTTAGTAGACATAATTTATATCATAACATAGGGAATGCCGATACTATTTTAAATAATTTAAAGTACCCAACGGAATTGTGTGTGAGAGTATATATATAATCTTGCTCTCTCAAACACACACACATTTATATAATTGTATATAGTTGCACCCATAATATGTGTATCATCTTTACTAATAAAAACAAAAAAATATTTATTTACTTTTATATATATATATATAATAATGAAAAAATGAATATTTATTTAAATATAAAAATGAATGAAAACAACAAATTTCTGTGGTTCAGTCTGCAGAAATATAATTGTAGGAATCGATATTGGCAGAAACTTTAAATTTATTCTTATAAATTTTGTAACTTAAATATAGTTCTATATTTGTAGAATAATTTGAAACATCAATCACTTTTAGTTTGGAATTGAGAAAAAAAAACATTTTAAGTATTTTAAATAAACAAGTTAAGAAATTGCTCTAAAAGAGAAAACAATGCAATGTACAATTTTAAAATATTAATATTGATAGATTTATTAAGTAATGAAATTAATATTTATGTTATAAATTAATATTGATAGATTTTTTAAGTAATAAAAGATTAAATGTAACTTAAATGTTTATCTGATATATAATAAAACCAAATATTTAATTCCTTCAGTAAAAAAAAAAAAAAAAAAAAAAAAAAAAAATGCAAGTGACAGTAGAGATCGTTTATCTAATTATTTTATGTAAGAATAATAGGATCTTCTTTTCCTTCAAAAGCGTATTTTATAATCTTTAGAAATTCTTTTACTGTTGATTTAAAGGGAGAACCAGATAGCTTCCTATAGAACACATACCTATTTTGTGAAAGCTATTTTTACAAACTGTACCAAAAAGCATTTGGTATTTTTTATATTTTTAGTGTAAAAAACTATAAATTCTCAAGTGTTTTGAAAAAAAAACTTTAATTTTAGTTTTTATAAATAAGACACATTCCTCCTAATAAAATAAATACCCCTTTTCAGTTACTCACTTATAAAAAGTTGTTTCAAAAATAACTGGAACAATGATGGACATATGAGATAGAGAATAAGTAGTTTTTCAATAACGGGACTCATTGTGCGTGGAGATTTCACAATTCTGGTTTATTTTAATAGCCAGAATTATATTTTTATTTTTTTAATTTTAATTTAAGTCATTAAAATTAAAAAATCGTAATTTATTTTTAAATAGCAAAACTCAGGTGAGTGATTCAATTCTTCAAAATATTAAAGAACCCTAAAAAAATTTAATAATTAATTTAGTAATTTCCTAAGACAAATGTATGAAATAGTTCTGAAAAATATTTCCGACTAAAATGGAACATTTATTTACTTCAATATTAAAATATTTATGCTTCATTATCTATTTCTTAATTTCGGGTGTAACAATGTTATAACTTACATAAGGTTGAATGTTTTAAGAGGTTTTGCTGTATCAAACAGATATTTTATTCCCCTTTTATACTTCAAATTAATGCAATGGAAAAGTCTGTATGACTTAATATTTTGGATTAAATAATCGATTTTCAGCAATTAAACAAATTAAATACACTACCTGACATAGGAAATGCAACACTGTAAAATATTGGATAGAATGTGATAAAAATTGAAACACAGACAGAGCGAGAGCATACATATATAAATAAGTGATGTTATTTACAAAAATATAAATTTATACATTGACGAAATATGCAGAAAATCAGTAAGTAGTATGGCCGCCTCTCGGGGTGATGCAAGCAGACACTCTGCGAGGTAGAGTCAATTAATGTGCGGACGGTGTCCTGGGGGATAGAAGCCCATATGGTCTGAACCATTCTCCACAGTTCGTCCTCCGACGGAGGCTGGAGCATAACAGACAAATTACGTCCAATCTTGTCCCAGATATGCTCTATCGGCGAAAGATCAGGAGACATCGCAGGCCAAGGAAGCAACTGAATATTCTTCAAAGCTTGTTTGCTGACAAGTGTCATGTGCGATGTTGCGTTATCCTGTTGGAAAATACTATTTTGCAGCTGCTGAAGGTAAGGTAGCACAGCAGGTTGCAGCACCTCATCAACATACCGTCGTGAAGTCAGTGTGCTTCTGATGCGTACTAAAGGTGATCTGCTATCGTAGCTGATTGCACCCCAAACCATTATTCCACGTTGACGAGCGGTGAGGCGTTCAACAATAGTGGTTGAATTGGCTCTATCTCCCCGACGCCTCCAGACTCTCACCCGGTGACTCCCATCAGTCAAGCAGAACCGAGACTCATCGTTGAACATTACATTCTGCCATTCTGTCGTCCAATTGGCTCGATGACGCATCGCAATCTCTCCTTACGGTGCCTTGGCGTTAATGGCAGTCTTCGTAAAGGGTGGTATGTGTGCAAGCCACTTTCAGCCAATCATTGTGCAACTGTTCGCGCAGATATTGGAGCATCCAGAACTGGCTGCACATAGCGCAGAATGTCAAGAGAAATTGATTGTGGGGCCGCCATTGCTGCCCTTAGGATGCGTCGATCCGTTCTTTCTGTAGTCCGTCTAGATGAACCTGGTCTTATACGACTATTAGCACTTTGTTCATTCACACATTTGGTCTAAATTCTGTACACAGTTGATGCATCTAGGCTGGTTTCATCAGCGATACGAAGGTAGGACCAACCAGCCGTACGTAAGTCTACAATTCGGCCTCTCACAAAACCGTCGATTAATTGGAACTGTCTTCATTGTCGTCGTCCAGTCATCACTTCATCCACATGTGTCTTCTGCAGCTTTGAACTTCCTGAAATACTGGATTTTCTAAGCGACAAAGAGATAGAACTGTTGGCTTGTCCACCGTTTCTATCCCTTTTATCTGGCGTGATAATCACATGACCAACTTGCATTTTACACTATTTGCATAACATGTTCCTCTGCGTAATCTTCGAAGTTGGCATATTTATAAGACAAAAATTCATGGTGCTGTATTTTCTATGTCAGGCAGTGTAATTTATCTTTCTTCTTTTCATGAACACAGATATCAAATGTGATGCATGAAATGTCACAAGCTCACTTCTTAAAATATTTTACTTAAAAATGGAGTAATGAAATAAAATCCCCAAGAAACTATCAGAAAGACAAATTATTTTTTCAAATTATTTACTGAGAATATAAGAAATGGTATGCTAGTATATACATTTTTAAATGACTGACATCACAATGATTATGGATTATAATACTGACAGTATTTGTACCGAAAATCTCCATTCACTACATAAGGTATGTCCTATCTCAAAAAATTATTGAAAAATTTATCACAATCTATCATTGAACTTAAATTTGATTTTTCTTTTTTTGAATGAATTTGATTGGTAACATTTTGTTATCTGTGCTATGAATAAATTTCTTTTGAAAATAACAATATTCTAATAGTGAATTATAGGAACCGGGTACCAGGCTGAGTATAGAAACCCCATTCTTAGTAATTTAACGAATATAAGCTTTTTTGTATTTAGGGTTTCACCAGTAGTTGGACTAAAATAGTCGGATTTCTGATTTGGTCAATGAACCTTGTTCCTCTTTATTTAGCTGTCTCCAATAGCTGTCTCTGATAGATTACAAAATTCATTTTATAATCAGTAATTTGAATAACTGATAAACTTTTATGAAGTAATTGAATGCTTTTTCGAAGTTTCTTGTAACACACTCATCAGTTTTTCAAATTTTTGATTAAAAATCTAATTTGTAATAACATTAAAGATATACTTAAATTTATAAATTAAAAATATAGTGAAACGTAATTTCAGAATAATGCATCATCTAAACGAAAACGCTTAGACATGACATTAAACATGCTATTATTAAAGTTTTAACGAGCACAAGAAAGGCGAAAAAAATATTTGTTATACGAGGGTCACTCTGAAATTTTTGAGATACAACTAGGTTTTTAAAGTTACACTTACAAAATTTTAGATGTGTTCAAAGTAGTCTCCTCCAGCATCAATGCACTTTTGTAGATGAATTTTCCATAGATTAAATGCCTCAAGCCATTCATTTCTTGGAATAGATGAAAAAAATGCATTTATAGCCACATCAATCTCTTCTTCTGAATGAAAACGACGTCCACGTAAGTTTTTTTTTTAGATTAAAGAATAACCAAAAGTCGTACATAGCTAGATCAGGTGAATACGGTGGACGTTCGATCACTTTAATTTGTTTTTGTTGAAGAAACTCAACTGTTAATCCAGCTGTATGTGAAGATGCATTGTCATGGTGAAGCATTAGTTCCCTAATATTCAGTTCTTATAGAATTTCTGGAAGACATTTAGTGGTATACCAGTTTGCTGTTACTGTCTTCTGTCCTTCCAACTTGATGGCTTTGACCAATCCCGTACTTCTGAAGAAATCGGCATACATAACTTTTTTTAGTGCGCGTTGTTTTTTCACAATTGTCGGCGTGGGATCATCTTCAAAGACCCATACTTTGCTTTCTTGACGTGTTGGTACGTCAAAAAACGGTATGTACGTTTCATCACCTGTTACAATTTTAGAAATGATGCGGTGGCCACCATCATTTAGCAATTAAGAGTTTCTTTACTGATTCTGACACGCTCCTCTTTGTAGTGCTCAATTAGATTACGGAGAACCCAACGGCAAACTACTTTTTTCATATGTAATTCTTTATGAATGATTTTGTGTATGGCAGCGGATCCAAAGTTAAGTTCCTTCTGCATCATTTGATAGGTACAGAGATTATCATCCATTAATATTTTTCGTATGCAGACACATTATCCGGGATTACTGCCGACGGCAGCCTTCCTGTGTGTTCTTCATCCTGAAGAAAATTGCGACCTCTTCTAAATTCTCTAAATCATCTGAATATAGTAGCACGAGCTGGAGATTCATCACCAAATGCTAATTGCAACCGTTGAACGTATTCTTCTTGATTTAATCCTGCTCTAAAATCGTAGAAAATTATAGCGCGAAAATGTTCACGCGTCAACTCCATTTTCTCTTCTGTTTAAAATTTATTCTACACTAAACAAGTTGAAGTAAGTTAGTAAAAAATCGTCTTCTGTGTTAAAATACTTTGTATTTTAAAATTAAACCATTATTTTTATTTTATAAATTCTCATCTGCGCGTATCTCAAAGATTTCAGAGTAACCCTCGTATTCTTCATGAATATTTTTTATATTGTTATACTAAACAGTAAAATGTCAGTAATTTTCTAACGACAAAGGCTTCAACCATTGTTTCTTTAGAAAAGAAGAATATACTTTCTCAGTATTTACATTATCAATTGTTCAAATCTGAATATTTAACTTGGGGAAATTCTAATCACAATTTTCTAGATTAGAAAATGTTAAAATGTATGATTATATTAAATTATTCTTATGTTTTTAAAGATTTTAATTCATATAAATTAAAATATCTTTTAATAATTATATTATAAATGAAATAACCATTGCTTCATAAATGTAAATGTTTACTAGATAAGATAGTAAAGTGTTTGAGAGTCTAGATAAGTAAACTAAAAACAAATGCAAAATTAATTTTTCAATGCTATGTGACGTGATATTTCAATCTATTACATAAATGTGTTACAAAATGTCTAACACACTGAAAAAAGGAATAATAAGGCAGCGATAGAAATGTGTAACAAAAAATCAACGAACATCTTTTACCATAACTGTTGAGAAACATGTTTGAATATTTTGTCCTCCAAATTATTTTTTGGAAATACTGGGTTAAGACTTATCTAGAACCAAAATAATTTTTGGATTTTCTTAGTAATTTAATATATCAATCTTTATCACCAACGTAAAAAGAGGATTTTAATTTTTTTAATGTAAGAACTGCTAATGTGAATCATATTTTATAAATATCACTTCCTAATTATAAGATTTTGATTTATTGGTTTTAAAAAAACTCATACTTTAATTGAAAGGAAAAATATTAATCTTTAATGAACGTAATTTGAACAGTAACCATTTTAAATGAAATTGCTTGCTTATAAAGAGAAGTAAAAAAAATTTGCTTGTTCTTTCAGCCATCAATGAACCTCTCTCTCTCTTGATTGATTGAATGATTGATAGCTTACAAATCAGTAGTATATAACGTTGGTTTCCAAAACCAGAGAAATGTAGTTCAGATTGAAAGAGAGGGAGAACACATACACATTTTACCTTATATTTATATAAAATGTACAAATAAAATCGCCAATTTTAAAATTTCATGAGTACTAACCTGTTATCTCTGTGAAATGAAGATAATTTGTAAACTATCAATCAAAATATAAAACTATTTAC
>JAPDSC010139180.1:317581-336410 GCA_026290005.1 Latrodectus geometricus
AATGAAGATAATTTGTAAACTATCAATCAAAATATAAAACTATTTACATGCTGTATTTTAGAACATAATTGTAATTTTACAAATTTAGAAAAAATGTGAAAACCTTATTTTACCGATCCCAATTGGATTTAAATTTTTTATGTTGACGTTTTATTGTTTATGTGCAGAATTTTTGATAATAAATAAAATCCTTAAAATAAATCATGCGCATTATATTTTTTGGACACTTCTTGTAATTTTTATCTAAATTTACCACTTGTAATCATTTACATTTTAGAACACATATTGTCCAGTGAAGGGAAAATATTTAATGTAGAACTAATTTGAATATGTGAAAAAATCTGATATTGTGTGGTATATTCTATATTAAATATGTAATTATTAGAATACTATTGTAAATAATAGAGTTAAAGATTCCCCGTTTATATTTTTGCTTTCATTCTCCCTTTGAAAAAAAATTTTTCATTAGACACATCAACTGCTTTTAATATTTGTGTAAAAAATATTAAGAAATATTAAAATATATATAATAACAACATGGATTCTCGTACGGAATGATTTTTTTTTATATAATTAGAAGCAGAAATCATTTGGTGCTAGGAATTAAATATGGAAAATCTACATTCACAAAATTTTTCACCAAAAATGTAACTGAAGTCAATAACATATTATATACTTTGAAGTCTATTGTTACACAATTAAATTAGCTTTTTATATATTTTTTAAATTATTAAAAATATGCAATTTTGTTGATATTCTTCAGTTTGTATGTAATAAAACAACAGAACCATTTCTTTTAATGATTTTTAAAATTATTTGATGATTTTAGAAGCAAAATGTTGATTCTGAAAAAGTATCTGCAATGAGTAAAAGCAAATAATAATTAGACTGCAAATTAACTACTTATAACAGCTATTTCAAATCATCACAAATATAACTATCGGGGAAACTACAAAAATAGTTTTTTTTTTTTACTTCATTCAAAATAAATGAAATAAATTAAATTTCCTGTGTGATAATAATTTTCAAAATAATTTAATAAAATTCATATTTAATATAATAAAAAATTATAATAGAATCATGTCGACATTTTTGAGCAGAACATACTAAAGTAAACTACTAGCACATTGTTGTTACTTCATCTGACAGCAATTGATGGACCTCCTGGCTGTAAGTCATTAAAATGTAATTATTGTGAGGTGGTCTAGGGTAAAGCGGAAATACGTTCCATCAAGAATTAGAAGCTTTTGTATTCTTGACAAGAGCTAAAGGGGGAAAAACTTGCATTTCAGTGAAAGCCAAAACTATGTTGCCACCACGAAGGAAAAATGAAGCACTTTCTTCATCGAACCTCAGACGGTCTTTTGATGCTATTCTTATAAACTGCATGTTCCTTTACTATTTTAGTAAAGTTCTTGGGCGTTTACTTTTTCTTCTATTTGGAATTGCTACTTCACTCAACAAGATTAAATGGATTGTATCTGCAGGATTTTCTTCTCCATTGGTTGGAATATTAACTATTTTTTTTTCTTCAGAAATCAAAACTGCCTACTTAAGAAATTTAGATTATATATTCCCAGTAGGATAGATGCAGAGAAGTTTAAACAAATTTTTGATTTTAACTACTCTATACTTTATTTTTGATAAATTTTCACATTTTAATGTCTTATCTGAAAGCATCGAATTCCATGATTATAAATATGTTGTCATGTGGTTGGTTGAACTAAAGCTGTTAAATTTTAATTCTTTACTTTTTATTAATTATGCAAATGCAATAAAAGTACATTAATTTTTTTATTTTATTTTCAAAAATTGTATTTCTATTCGTTATTTTTGTAAATTTTTGGGTATTTGTTCTTATTCATCCAATTGGTTTATCTAATTTTATCTCAGTATACAAATTAAATGCATTTAGTCTGAAATGTTTATTTTCTTATCGGTTAAAATACTGATTTGTTTCCCAAAAACGAGAACTACATATTTAGAATACAGTTTATAAGATGTCTAGCTCATATATATCTGCCCATTATCATATAGGCAAAGAAGCTCTTAAAGAGTGGTTTGATTTCGAGCACTTTGTTCTTTATACTGGCTAAATGTTATATAGTATCAGCAGCAACTGAATTTATCGAATGCTACTACTCTATATGATTTTAATGATATTTTATTTATATTATCTCAATTATTTATAAAATGGATGAAGTTTAAGCTATACATAATTAACTTACCGTTTCACTTTATATCATTATTAATAACATATAAGTCAATGTACATTAAATTTTTCATTTAATAATGAGTATCATCTGATACACATAACACGCCATTCTTCACCGAGCTGATTTGGTCAAACAGTATTATAAGAACTTTAACACTAGGCCAAGAATTTGCGTGCTCAGAAATTTTAATACATCTGACTATTCCAAGAAAGATAATTCTAAGAGTGCTCATTATCACATTATTACATAATAATGATGATGACATATTTATAGTTCTTTTAAAATTATATTTGGTAAGCGCATCGTAATTCAGAGTGATATTTTAATATAAGAGATATTTTAAAATAAAGCTACGTCTCATGAAGACAATACTCGAATTAACGTTATCTGTGCAATCTTGGCCTAACTTGATTAACTTAAAAGAGGATATGTCAATCAATGTGTGTAACACACATATGCCAGAAAATATTATCTTAAATCATTATTTTTTTCATAATTCATTCAAAACTTAGTCATTTTATTTAAAAGGTCACTTGAAAAATAAAGAAAAATGGCAAGTCTAATTTTTTTAATACATAAAATCGTAAAAAATAAAAAATCATAAAAGACGTCACTTTTCATGAGAAAATATCGTATTAATGACAGCTGAAAGTAAAGATCATGTTGAAACAAAGTTCTGATTATTTTTTTCTCCAAGTAACAGGTTAAGTTGGGTTTGGCTGAAATTGCTCGAACAAGCTAGTCAGGTGAAAAGAATTTTCTATTCTTTAAGTGTAGGCGTCAGAAAAGCGAATGTAGGACAAAAGATTTTATTTCTGTTATTCTAGTTTCGAGAATAAAAGAGAAAATGAGCTTTCACTTTTTTTGATATATTTTTTTTATCTTCTGACTTATAGATGAAAAAGAAATGTTTAAGAAATGTTAAAACGTATGAAAACTCCTTTTATTGTATTTATCATGAGTTTTATTTCTGTTGAAATGAAATCTCAATTTCTTACGGAAAATAAGGGAGTTTTGATTTATGGAATAGAAAAACAACAAAAAAGATGATAATTCAAAAAGTTATGCGTGGAATTTTAAGAAACTTATGCATATTATACAACACATAGGAAGGTACAAGATAGCATAAAAATTAGCAAATGTATACAATGAACACATGGGAGGTGTGTAAGCTTGGTATAGGAAAAGCACCTTTAATATTGGGTATGATCCTCCTAGTAGCAATACTGCATAGGCAGCGATGCGTGATGTTCTCAATTATGTGGTATATTTGCACTGCTCAATATGCACTGCTCAAAACAATTAAAGGATATTGTAAGTTTTATATAAAATAAAGACACAAGCGAATTTTTTTTTGCTGAAAATGGAAGAAGAGAATCACAAATGCAAATATTTCTAATTTTATAACTGTGAAGTATGCTAATTTTGAGTTCGACGTCAAAAACGTCGCTTCAGTGGCAGTGAATGAAATTTGACTTTCAACTGAATAAAAGACAATGAAGATTGGCATTCAGTGACTGCTTTGTTTCGATGAGTACGATGTCACAGCGAAGTCATTTAATCAATTCAGAAGCTTGGAGAGTTGTTGGTAGGTTAGAAGGCGGCCAAATTCAAGCCGAAGTTGCGCAAGCCATTTTAGTGACACAAAATTTCCAAGATCTGGAACCGTTTTTTTTGGGGGGGGGACTGGAAGTGCAGGCTGAAAAACAGGGCAAGGTCATAGATGGGCAACAACAACCAATGAAGATTGTTATTTAATGTTAACGGCTCTGAGACCCCGAAATATGAACGCTACTCTTCTCCAACAGCACCTTCGCTTGGCGAAAAACACTACGGTTTCAACTCAGACTGTCCGAAATCCGCTCCATGGTGTAGGTTTGTACGCTCGCCGACCGATGGTATGCGTTAAACTAACATCAAGACATCGTCACGACCGCAGGGAGTATGATGCCTTGATGTTCAACAGAGCATGTGAACTGGAAGAGAAATGAATGGAGCTGTTTGTTCTTTTTCTTTTTTTTGTTCTTTTTTTGATGATGTTCTTTTTTTTAAAGAGTCCCGTTTTTTCTGTTCATCCTGATAATAGACGTATTTTCATCTGGAGGGACCGTGGCAGTAGGAATAATCCTGCGTTCGTGCTCGAAAGTGTCAGATTTGGCGGTGGAGGAGTGTTGGTGTATGGCAGCATCTCCATTGACGGGCGCACAGACCTCTATATCATTCGAGATGGACCTCTGACTGGTCACTGATATAGGGATGAGATCCTCAGACCTATTGTAGTCAATTAAGGTGCATTTTAATGGACGAGAACTACAAGCCACATCGTGCTAACATGATGGAGTATTTCCTTTTCGAAGAAGGAATTGTATGAATGGAATGGCCAGCGAGTTCTCCTGACATGAATCCAATAGAGCACGTTTGGGACGCTCTAGGAAGACGAGTTGCTGGCCACCCCACCCCACCACAAACTCTCCAAGAACTGGAAAAAGCTCTTCTGGAAGAGTGGGACAGAATACCTCAACTCGTGATTAATAACCTCATTGACTCCATGCCTCAAAGGTGTTCAACGTAGCTGGTCGTCAGTGGAAACCATACCCCCCACTGAAAATGATTTCCTTCGAAGAAAACTTCTTTTCTTATTCTTTTTTTTTCTCATATACACAAATTGTGTTTTTTTCCTTTTCTACACAAATACACAATAAAAAGCATTTTTTTCTGCTAAACATGCGTAATATCTTCTCATATAACGTACTACGTCTGTCGACCAGCAAAATGTCTGTATCAATCATCTAAAATGTTTCCCCGCCACAAGATCCGCTTAAAACCGCAATATCCTTTAATTGTTTTGAGCAGTGTAATATACAAAAAAACATTTTATACTTACTTTTTCTATATAAATTTTTTTACTTATGTTTTTTATTTTTATTTTATTTATTGCACCTTTACCATGGTGCTTGCCTTTCACCATGTCAAGCTAAAGTCCGAATTTCATTAGTCTGAACCGAACAAAATTAACTAAAAATGTCAACTATTATGCTTGAATTAAAATAAGTAAAAATTATGCTTGAGTATTAACCACCTATGTAATATGATTCTAGGATCAAGTCAGCTATAATGAGATGGCAAATTAAGTGCATATCTGTCCGAAATAGTAAGTATTAAAATTTTCCTGGCTTGTAAAAGTTCATGATCAATATTGTTTTATTTTTCGAGTTGATTTTTAATGCAAGAGAAAAACTATTTTTGCGCTCGAAAAAAATATTTTAAAGTCAAATTATTTTGTTCCTTGCAGATTCGTAAGTAAAATTCTAATGTTCCTTGGCATAAATATAAAAATCATTTTATTCTTCATTTGACAAAATTTGTGAAGCATTAAAAATATGATGTAGTGCTGTTGTTGTTAATCCCAGGTGGTGTAGCGTCGCTACGCCATCTCAATAAAGCCAAAAAATGTAGAGAAAGGTATACTAGCATTGCAATATAAAATAGAATTTGAGTATCGTTAATGGATTTATTGGTTTGCATTCTATTTCTCTTGGAATGCGCTGAAACCTGAGTAACTTTTAAATAATAAATACTAGCACATAGCTAACATTATCTACAATAATTTTCTGAGAAAATTCATGAAATGGCACCAAGTGCAATTACGTTTATTCAAAGTATGTCATACTTCTATATTTCATACAAGTATATTTTTCGCTTTATAAATGCATTTAATATAATTGGGTAATAGTATATATTATGATGGATATCTTTTAACGTCTGGAATAATGCTTAAATATGTTGGATCGTAATTTCCAAAGTTTGTGAGTTTATCGTTCTTTGTAGTTGATTTTTGTAGATAGCTCATCGCTCTGGGATCACTTTTTCTGTAGGAGAACAAAATACATATGAATTTCTTACACAGTTTAAAGTAGATTCCACAAATTCTCTCTACTGTAAACCATACCAGGTGGAGAACCTATGAACTGTGTACTTGAAACCCAAAGCACAAACCATTCAGGAACTATTTTTTATGATATGCTGAATTTTATATTATGTTTTTGATAACGATATAAACTGATCTCATTAAAGAATATCTGTTGGGAAAGGAAACTGCTGTGACATATTTTTATGAGATTTTTATACCAAATAATAACATGAAAAGTATGCGTTTGCTAATATTTTAAGAAGAAATGGTAATCATTACATTAATCAAGAATCAACATGATTAATGTTGCTTTTTTAGAAGGCTAATTTATTTTTCCAAATAATTATTATTTAAATATTGTTATAATATATGTATTAAGAAATAAAATAACAAATTCAAAAGTGGTGCATACTTTTTAATGTTATAATTAAGAGTTAAAAAGTAGTTTTACTATAAAAATTATATTTAAAAGTACCTTATCAAAACTCTACTATTTGTGGAAATCGGTATTACATCTATGAAACATGCAAAAACTACACTTTGTGAGCAATAATATGCCTTCAAATGAAATGTTACGACATTTTAACTTAAAAAAATTCTCTCCTTAACTTGCATGTCTTTTAATCGTTTTTATCTGATTTGATTAAAATTGAGCCTTTAATTAGAAGAATATCTTGCACAAAAATTAGAATAGCTTATCAGCACCGTGTAGATTCGGTCATAATAAATCAAAGCCTTTTATGGATTATTGAGTCTCAAAGTTTAAGTCATCATTTACAAAATTATGATGAATAATAACATATTTTAGACTAAGAAGAATTAATTTAATGATTGGTGATACTAATATTATGTGAGATACTAATATTATATTGGTGATACTAATATTATGTATTTTTATAAAAAATATATTTCTATCCAAGAAAGGTATGCAATGAAAATAATAAGTTTATATTTCATGTTAAAGTTCATTTGTAAAACAAATTTGAATTGTGAAAGAGGTGTATTTGCAACTGAGTTTTGAAGTACATTAAAGAGAGGGTATTCAATTAAAGCTTTGTTACTTAGAATGAAATGCATGGGATTTTCACATAATTTTATAAAAACGATTAGCAAGAGGATAGACAATAGTTTTATCTCAATAGGACATGCAAATAATTAGCATTCAGCACAAGTACACATCATCGGTGACTTCAACCTCATCAATAAAATCGATGCAAAGGAAGATCACAGAAGTTTTATTTTAAATATAATAGTTGCGTGGAAGTTTTCAGTTTAGATTTCAGTAAATCATGAATATCACATGAGGACATTTTTTGTATTTGACAGCGAAAGAATTCCTTATTATTTTTTGAAAAAATTATTGCTCTTTTCTGATGTAATTAAGTTGCAATGATACAAGAATTAATGTGACGAGTTTTCAAACCACCAAACATAGAAATAGGCTATATTTGCGGATAAAACTTATAAAAATCACATTTTATAAACAGAAACAATAGCACAATACACAAGCTATCTTACACGACAGTTTATATCACAATTTATTATCGATCACACTTACATAACAGTGAGATAATTAAAATAAGCCACCTATTTCTGAGAATATTTTTCAAACTAAATGATTTGGTACTTTAAATGTTGATAGGAGCTCCAGGCAGCAAAAGAATGGCATGCATTATCTTTTTAAACACAGCACGATTTTGCTCACAGCACTATTTTAATTCTATCCGAGTCGGGCAGCCCGTATTGAAAAGTTGCACTTTGAATCTCCTATTTATTTTCATTTGTCATTATGATAATCTGTTTTGATATTTGTTTTTGTTAAGTTTATTGAATGTCAAATTCTCGGGGAAAAATTTGGTTAGTTTCCAGGATTTTTTAATATGTATAAGTGAGATTATTCACACATTGACACTGGATGTTAAACTCACATCACTTAATGTGTAATACAGCCTTTATGATTAAATAAACCTTTGCTTGTGACATTTTACAGCACAAGTAAGTTATCTTAATTATTCCTTATTCGAATTTACACTTCAACTAAAAATACACAATAAGATTTAAAAATTCATTTTTATCTTTCAAATTACATCGATGTCTGTATCTAGGCAGTATTTGCACCTGTTTTTTATCTTTGATGTCTGGTTTGTCAAATAAATTCTCATATTCTGCCAGCAAATTGGATCACTATCATAATGATGGGGTTGATTTTAATTTCGTATTCTTCTAAATAATATTAGGTTGGTGAAAAAGAAATCCATTATTTTTACGTGAACTTTATGTAACTTCTTTTGGATTCACTTTGTAAAAAGGTTTAAAATAGCTTTCATGTAGATTTTTTAGGTCTTGCGCGTTACGACTGTTGACATGCGGTTAACTACGATCATTTATGATATTTTATAGACATTTTCGACGATGCTGTATCCACATGCGAGATGCATGTCTAACATCAAAAATACCCAAACGGAATCGACGAAACAAAAATTGTACGTAACTGGTTGTTACAGTCTTATATAGGACGATAAATACCTTTCACAATTTTAGCCACCCGGGTATCTTTTTCGCCGTTACAAGAGAAAAACGAAAATGTATCGAATTTTCTGTTTGTTGCCTTCCCTTTTTAAAACCTTGTACTCGTAACTGAATTAATCAAACAAAAAACCGCAAGAGGATAATTTAGTGTCAAATGTCACCTTTCCATCGAGCATAAATCTGAAATTGTTTGATAGATACCTCACGAGATATCGATCACTACAGACGTCTACCGAAAAAATAATGGATTACTTTTTCCCCAAACTAATAATATAGTCATTTAAGATTCTTCATATCGTGGTTATATTGATGGTGTTAAACGATATCAAAACTGACTTGTTATAACACTTGTTTCAGAGTTAATTTCTATTTAGAACTTATGGATTAGTTCTTAAAACTTTGTAAAATATGAAATTATTACATATAATACAACTTGTATCCTTTTTAGAAAGCTTTTGTAGTTAGGGTCCTTATATTTTAATTAAATGCATTTTTAGAGTTATTTTAATAAATCAATAAATGTCAATGCCTAGAAATTTTTTTCGAAATTTATCTCAAATTTCGAAATAATATTTGAAATTCTTAATTTTTTACAACTGTCAGAAGTACTGTTTAGTGAGTTCATAGCTTCTGTTTTTTGGCTAGTGAAAGTAATAATTTACTCTTTTTTGAAAACAAGAATGCTCTCATCTATTTAATTATGTTTTTGCATGTATTTATTGCATAAAAATATTGCTTAAACTATTTATATTAACAATGAAACATCATTAATGCTGAGTTATAATTTTCCAGTGAACTTTTTTTTTTTTTAATTTTACATACATCCTTATTTGTGAATAAACATTGATAAATACAAGATCTTCGTGTTGGTAAGGTTTATATGCATTAATTTGTTAAAATCAATTTTTTTCTTTTAGTGTAAAAATGGCTTTGAATTTTATTGTCAATTTAGTCATATTGTGATTGTTCAAAATTTTTAACCATTGTGTCTACCTTTTACTATGTAAAATAGATTGTTATTAATTGTTTATTATGCAGCATCTTTGGTTTTGTATGTGTTGATAAGTGAATTACAACTTACATTCACTTAAAAATTATTAATTTAAAATTCTTTTTGATTTAATTAACTAAGCTTATTACTTTTAGTACAATGGCTTGGAAAATTGTCCCATATACTATTTGATTCCTTATTAATTATGATTAAATATTATTAAATGACATATTTATGTTTAAAACATATCTAGAAACATTAGTACCCTTTAGATTCTAATATTTGAAAGTATGTACTGTATATATTATGTTGCTACAATGAAACTTATAGATTTTATATAGGTGTAATAGACACAATTACACTATGTAATCCATTACAGACAATACACTTCTTTCATCATATTAAAAACTAATGTTTCCCATTGCTTATATATTTTTAGGACTACTTACCTTGTTTTTAAGTAGAGTGTGTTGAGAAAATAATAATAACTTCGATAAACTTCTGGATAATAGACAGGATGAGTAACCATATCAGACAGCAATCACGTATTTCTAGGTACACTTTCAATGTATGGCTCTTATTGTATTGCAAAGATTAAATTTTGTGGACAGCTTGAGCATGATTCAAATTTCACATGATTTGCATGCTTCCTTCATGGTATTTCCTTTTGGGAAGACATCAGTATTATGTCCACAGTAGAAGTATTTTTAAGCATGTAACAGTAATTAAAACTGAGATTTTAGATACTATGACATCCATGAAGCTTGCACCATTATATGCAAAAGTACTGACATATGCCTTTGAGACTTTTATAAGTCAGATTTTTTCTAGCTTGTATTGGGATTTTTGGATGAAGTATTCAAATGTTGATACTTTTGCATGTCGAAAAACTGAGTTGAAAAGTTCTAACATAAAAAAGTAAACTACATGCTTATCACCGACAGTAACAGATATCCCAGTAACTGGTTTTAAAATTCCTAGTATGTGGTTTTTAATTACAATATTCATATCACATACAAGTTCTTCTGCATCTATTATATGCAAAACAAAAGAAAACCTTGAAGTTGAAATCACAGATCAATGCCGAAAAGAATTTGCCCTTTCCTTTTAAGTTATATGATAATGAAATAGTAATCAAATCAGTTTGCTGACATGTTAAGGACACATAGTAAGAATACCCCCTCAGGTTCAATGACAATGAATTTACATCTATTTAAACTTTCTATTCTAGCTGAATAACAAAAATACACACAACAGTAGTTTTGAATGAAAATTATTCTAATGACAAAATTTATTATTTTTGTAATTTGGTCAAAATTTTACTTTGCTTTAATTCATCAGAATAAAGTGATTTTTAATTCATCCGTTTAAAAAAGTTTTAGGATTAACCAATTCGAATTATCCTCATTAGACTTATAAGAGCAACCTTGGATAACAGAGATCGTATAATTTTAAATCTACTGTACATAAATGTTATGCATAATAATTTAAATAATGTAATAATATCTCAAATATTATAGTTGCCTCACACACAAACGTACATGAAAATCATTCTTCTATTTCATAAATCTTCTTAACAGTGTTTCTCAAAGTTCTTCACAAAAGATTGGTGCATGATAAAAACACTACAAGCAATGTTTTATGAGTTATTAAGCCTTAAGGCATTTTCTTGTAAAAAATGTTTATTTATATATAAAATATCAATTTAACAAATATTCTAAAAATAATTATAAGGTCTTGACAGTGTAAAGTAATTTTCAATTAAATATATTGAAGTGTTAAGAAAATAATATGAAGCAATTTAAGTTCCTTAAACTAAAGCAGAATTTTGGAAGTTTAATGTTAAGGAGTTAGATCCATAACAGTAATACAAATTTGTAATATTTTTAATAAGATTTTTTGATAAAATAATTCGAATGATTGAATATAATGCCTATATATATATATATATATATATATATATATATATATATATGACAAAGTATAAATATTCTTTGACTTTTACAGATGAAAATAATGCAAATAAATGACACTTTTATTTTTAAAGTAAAATAAGTAAATTATTATTATACAATGTGTGTGATCAAAAAAAAGTGCATTGTATTTAAAAATGTATTTATTACTAAAATTTTGTCAAATGCTTATCATAAAAAGAAATATTAGGTCATCAATAACGTATTTTGTCTTATGGTATTTTTTGTGTTGGATTAAACTGGCTCTGATATTTTAAAATGTAGTTAATAATTTCAGTAAATCTGATATTTTAAAATTTAATTAAATATTTCAATAAGGAATATGGCAGTTATTTAAACAAAAAGGAACAATATTTGCCAAAGCACAATGCATTTATATTTTTTTCCAATGATTTTTGTTTGATGGAATAAATAATGATTTATAGAAAGACAATTTTTCTTAATTTTGTTTCACTGTTTAAATATTCGTGAAGTGAAAGCCTTGCCTAATCACTAAAGAAAACTTGACAGAATATTGCATGATGTTCGTCATTTGTCCCAGATACTTTCAATATTTATTCATTCGCCTAATATATATTTATAAATGAGATATACCTAGAACTTACAGGAATTGCCAACTGTTTAGCAATTTCCGGAACAGTTTCAAATGATATCACTTTTGTGGTTACCAAATGAAATTTTGTTGCTGTAGGTATGCATTGCATAATTGATTCAATTTGTCAATAGCAAAAATGTTTCGACTCAGTTTTATTTTTGTTTCAAATAAAAGAGTGCGGTATAAAAATTTTATTTAATTTTGTAATGGTTAAATAATTTGAAAATTTAGAGAAAAGATAATTGGAATTCATCTTAAGCATAGATTGATTAATAACACAGTAATAAAAATATTAGAAAAATAAACTTATTAAATTGAAACTTTATTTTGGAATATACTAGAAAAATAGAACATGTACGTTTTGCTTAAAAATGACATTTTAATGACCTATTTTCAATTAATTACAAACGGCAAAAAATTTGTTATTGTATAATCATTATTTTTTAAATAAGAATTTAAATCACTTCATTACACACACATTTTTGGTAGTTATTAATCCTTAATATTTTATGACAGAGGTTCTTTTTGCGTAGCTTGAATGATCAAAGGTAATTTTTCCCATAGGTAGATATTATAAGTTTGTTTTAATTTGGATTGTTAAGCGATGATTCCTTATTCCCACAGTTTTTCATTTCTTAGAATCATAAAATGAGATCCATGTTTGATTTGCAATTTTATAGAGATAAGAAAATTATGAAAGCAATAATTTGAAGAAAATCAGAGAGACATAGGAATCACTCTTAGGTTAAATATTTTCATTAAAATAAAATTATATTAGTAAGTTTCATCAGATTTACTTTAATATATAGGCAAATGTTTGATTAAATTGATGCATCCAACTTCTGAATAGGAAAATTTATATTTCACTTTTTGATCTTGTCAAATTGTGTAGGATATACATAAATACGTTTTGATAGGCTTCAATTCATGAAACTAAATTCCATAAGTTATCACAGTTGAACAAACATAAATACACTTTTGAAACAATAAATAATTTAATAAGTGAAATTTTTTCAATATAATGATGATCCAAACTCATTATAATTATTAAAAAGTAACTTTACCATTACAAACACATAATTTACTTTAGTAAACAACTTCAAGAATAAAGTAAATAGAGCATTAAAAGTAAACGAAAAAAAAAAATAGAATTCAATCATAAACAAGCTATAACTTAATGAATTTAATAAAATATACTAATGCCATGTTTATTATTCTATAGTTCTAAGTATTTGCTGCGAGACATTTGTGTAAATGTTTTTAAACTCTAAAACTTCCCAAAATGTCAAATTTTTTGTAGATGAAAAATGTTACATTTTTCATCTAGTAACTCTAATAAGGAGTAATAAAATTAAATATAAAAAAATTCGTTATTTACCTTATTTTAATCACATATTGTTAATATCTTCTTATTTACATCTTGTTATAGCTTACGATTCATTGCTTATAATTATCATAAACTGACACCCCCTTGCACACACACAGTCGAATTTTTCAGACATTTGATATCCACTGACGAAGCAGACTCGTTTCACTATGAAATGGGTAAGAACATAAAGCATTAAAGTTCATTTATTCGTCGATTTGATAGTAACATGAACATAATTGGGCATATAAATATCGTTTACTCTTTCCATCCAACCAGATTGCTTTTCTCTGCTGCATCTAAATTATTATTTCACTAGTGGTTTCTATCAATCTATAATAAAGACTGTGAACTATGAACACACAAGTAAAAATTTTGTAAATTTCAGGAATCATTTTATAAAATCTCAAACAACAAGTTTTGAAGAGTGCTTCCTTAGAAAAGTAAGCAATTACAACAAATATCAAGAGTTAATGTATTTGTAGACAAAGCAGTTATAAATTTAAATTTAACTGCAATGTTTTTTTGTAACATAATGCAAATTTAATAGCTTATAATATATATATATTATAGTATTTCCCTTTGGAGCCTAACCATAGTCAATAGTTACACTCATATTCATATTCGACAGAAAAGACATATTGATTGATTGCATTACAGGGAATTATATTGAATTGTTTTTAGGGCTTTTGTCAATCGAAATTGGTAAGTCAATAAGCTTGAGCTACCATCAAATGATACTTGAACTGGTATCGTACTTTCTCCACCATTTATCAATCGAGGGATAACTACCCACAAGATTATATGATGTAATGTTATCCACTCACTACGAAGTGTTTTCGGCTATGTCAGGTATTAATCTCGCTACTTTACGAACATGAGAAAAACATGTACACAAACATTTTTTATCAAGCTACTTCAGCAGACAATTAACAATGGCCACTGTTTCTGTTAAATTATTGTGTATTTGTATAAATATGTATCTAGTGGATGTCATAAAATGTAAATTTTATGAATTGCTAGCTCTAGTTGTCGAATAGGCAACATCATCTTGTTCTTATTTCTTTATTTATATAAAAATAAAACTCAATTTACTTTCTTATCATGGATTAGAAATTTAAAAATTATTTTGTTTTGCCACTTGGCCTAATAAAAGGGAAATTTGTGGGGAGCATTATAGCTATCTTCGAATAAATGTAAATTATCGATTATAACTCTAACTTAAAACTTTTAAGCTTTAATATGAAGCATTCAATTATTAGTTTATAAAAAAATATGTACACAGCTCTTATGAAGTGAAGAAATCGTTGTCATTAAAATCACAATACAAGTTTTCATGTGTTTATATTTTTTGGTAACAAAAAATATCCTATTTTAAGTTATAAATAAAGATACTTTTCAATTGCGAAGTTGATACGATTACAATGATGAAATCTAAATAAGAATGAGTATATATGAAAAAAGGTAGAATGGAATTAGCGAGTTTCTTTAAAATTGATGATTATCATCGTGTTTTCCAAACAACAATGTGAAACTATGTTAAAAAAATAACACGTGTATTTTTATATCTTTAAGTTTTTTTACTGGTGATTTAAAGAAAACTTCATTTTTTAAATTTGATTCTTTAATATCTAGTAAGTAATTCATATTCTTATCTAAATTTTTTTGTTTTATTACGATTTTTTGTGAGGAAATTTCAATTTTATATTTCCCAAAAGTGTAATTACTCGATAGATAAGTTTTGCTAATATCATAATATTATTCAGTTTCTTAGTTAAAAATGTAAATTTTACTAATCAAGCAAAATTTTTTATGTATTTGTTACTATTCCTCCCTTCACCTAAAGACACCTCATCAAATATTACAATGGAGCCCTTTATCGGTGCCTAGAGAAAATATCACACAGTAGTTAAGATTTCTTGGAGGAAAAAAATACATTGATGTTTCAATGGATGAGCTTTGTAATGGAAAGTATAAAAGAACTTACACGTTTTCATTTTAGAGAGAAAACGTGAGTTTTAGTAGTGACATCTATGAGACACTTTTCGAACTATTTCAAAATTTCTCAATACTTAATAAATTCTTTATTATTCAGAAAATTATAAAAATTATTGTTAAATCAAGTCATGTTTTCTTCTCACTGATGCGATAGTAGTTTACTCGTTGTTTTTCTTCTTTATAAAAAGCTAAATTTTTCATCAGTGTATAGATATTTGTGTAAATAGATTAAGCAATGCACTGCTAAGTGCTTATAAAAAATATAGGACAGAAGAAATACTAGTGTTATTATATACTCATGAGCGAAGTTGGTCTTCACTCAAAAAATCTTAAAGAAAAAGTATCGTATTAGAACAACCTATTTGTCATAATATAAAATAATGCGAATTCTCTTTAGAAGTAACGTAGTAGTACTCTAACATAAGTTTTAGTTTTGCGAAATTATTTTTTAACATATATATAGTTTAAATTAAGTCAATTTTCATTAGTAATTATTTTTTAAAAAAAAAACTTTTTTACGATAGAAGTTTTGGAAATTTTATAATTTAATGTTTCCTTCCTTTATCAGTTACGTAGTACTGCAAAATTACACTTAGTCAACGTTTCCAGAAGATATTAACAATAAATAAAATATTTTTTCATTTTAAGTGATCCAGATAAGCTATATATATGTACAAATATTTATGTATAAAATAGAACAAATAAATAAGGAAATTTAATAGTCGCCAGAAAATTTAATAAATGGGGTATTGATTTGATTTTATGAAATATATATATAAGGATAAAACATAAATTGCTAAAAGAAATTCATTTCTCTATTTCCAAGAGAGATCAACTAAACATTTGATTCCTGCTGTTGATATGCTCTGTTGAAAGAAGCAAATGAGGAGGGGAAAAAGGGGAACTCTTTGATTATAAATGATATGCCTATATTCTTATGCATTACAAATGAAAACAATGTCGTTCACATTAGTGCCAATAATAGCAATTTGTACATAAATTTGCTTAAGAAGAGTTTCAATATGATTTAATACAAATACTAATGCTCAAAAAAATAATTCAATTCTGATTAATAACCAGGCTTTAACTGTGATACCTACTTAACCCCATTGAGATGCTACCTACTGTTATATATCATGTGTGCACGTTTAATTTAACATGTCTTGTAGACACACATATCAGATCTGCGTCTACGTGAATATGTTAGATTAAATGTTAAGTAACTATTTTCTGCAAAGATTGCACCAAGAGATAGTAGACCGACATCAATCGTTGCAAGTTAGCAAACCAAAATAATTCCAGGCACCCACCCTGACGGAAGTGTATGTAAAAAGCAAAAGCTTATTTTCTTCTCCCATTGTTTTACAGTGTCTAAATCGAACCCTATACTTTTCACGCTGAAGAGCGCTTTCCTACTATGATAGGTCTAAACATAGCTTAGACGAAGTATAAAAATAAAAGTGTTGCATCAATATATTTTTTTCAAATCCTAAGTGAAGATATATTGCTGGTAAATTTTAGATAAAAAGAAGATTTTATTGCATAAAGCTCATTGGAATTTGAAATGAACTACATCATTACAGTTAAAAATGTGATTTTTTACCTCTTTTATCTCAATAGTCAGCATTGACCTCCTAATATTTAACATGCACATTTTTATAGATTCTGGGAATTTCAATGTAATTAGCTTCAAGATTTTTTCCTATAAAAGCAGACATAAATATGAGTTATTTATTGAAATTTTCTGTCACTATGCCTTACGCGCACTTAGCAATCCAAATTACAAAATCAGTTGAGACTTTCCCATTTCCTAATTTATATGTGAAATAAGGATAGGACTAATATGTATATATATTTTTATCAATTATTCTACATTACTTACCTATTAATCTTGTGTAAGGAAGGTTAAGTGTATAGTATTAAAAAATTTGGATAAATTGTTTTTTAATGATAATTAATTGATTTGATACTCTGTGTAGTGTATAACCCATCACTCACTTTTAAATGCAGACAAATTTGGTGTGTTTTGAGGTAAGTTACTAGTACTTATATGATGTCCATTAAATTTGAAAAAATCAAAAGAAGGAATATAAAATTAGCAAATCGGTATCCCTAATTGCAATTTAGATTTTCAAATTTGCTTGAAAAGGAAATTTTCTGACACAAGAAACAAGTCGTTAAAATAATAACCAAAAATTAGCTTTCAAATATGTATAGTTTATATAGCTATGTAAAAACGTTAACCTTGATTAAATAAATAATATGTGGTAAATCTAACTATTTTTCATGAATATATATATATTTATAGTTTGGATCAAATTATGCCTCATACCTATTATGGTTTTCTTGAGTCGGAAAAATTTCATTCCTTGATATATCTAAAGGTACAAACTGCCCATTAATGCTTATTTGTTAGTTTTCAGTGATTTTCTAACAGAAAACCACACTATGCGTCTGGATTTCTAAGTGAAATTTCATTCAGTATTGTTATTTCCAGATGGAATCAATGTTATTACTTTAAACCCAATTTTTTATTCATTTTTCAAATTAACAAATATCCAAACATTGAATAATCTGTCTAGAATTTAAACAAATTATTATATACATTTTTTAACTTATTATTATTTTGTACACCTGATGGCTATCTTGATGTTGCATCTTACAACATATTCTTGAATTTTCATGTTAAATAATCATAAATTATCATATTAAGTTAAATCATGTTAGTATTTTAAATAAAACAAAATTTTTTGTTCACATTCAAACTAGAAAAATATTGAAAACTATTTCAGAAGTGTCTTACATTCTTAACGTACATAATAAATATAACTACAAGTGTGAATTCTTGTTTAAAAATTTAATTTAAATTTCACAATTTTTTTGTTGCAAAAACCAATTATTTTTCTGTTATTAATTAGAATTAAATTTTTTAATCAAATTTGTTTTTTTTTAATTTAGTTTTTATAACTACTCTTAATACCTTTTTTAATAATTAAAGTTAAAACTTATTTGTAGAATTTACGTTAAAAATTGGTTTATGCATAAATAAATTTGATACTTTTTCATTGGAAATTTTAAACTGACCTAAAAAGGAAATGGATTGGAATTCAGTAATTTGATGTGTACATAGAATTAAAGTTTCAAATCACATATACAAAATTTTATTCAAAACTGCTTTAAAGTAGTTATTGAAATTCTGAGCTAATATATATATATATATATATATATATATATATATATATATATATATA
>JAPDSC010139180.1:336420-350811 GCA_026290005.1 Latrodectus geometricus
TATATATATATATATATATATATATATATATATATATATATATATATTGTAAATTCTCAGAGTTATTGGAAAAATATTTGAAAATTTAATATACTTAGTCTCATTAAACTTGAAATGTTTTAATATTTTTTATTATTGTATAACGTATAAGGTGTTCCTTTGATCATTAAATGTTATAAATGAATAAGTTTAGTTTACAAGAATTCTATTTAAATGAAAATTTGAAATAAATTGAAACAGTGTTTGCAATAAAGACTATAAAAGTCATGAAAAATTTCATGTTGATTTTAATAAGAACTAACAGATAGATTATATTTTTCATAACATAGTTATTTCACAATATTATAAAAGACAGCTATATATATTGAGGAATGTTTTTACCTCATATTAAACAGCTACACACAAAATCTCTTTCATAGTATTAATTACAACATATATTTTCCAGATCACTTAGTGTTTCCTTTCAAATCATCTTGAATAGTTCTGTGAACATAAGAACATTATAAAATATCTATTGTAAATAGGAACAGTGATACACAAAGTTGATGAGGAAACTTGATTTGTTTCCTGTGTAACAAATAAATCACCATGAAAGTCTCACATCTCGCAGATTTTTAGTCTCCTAATTTCTTAGTTTCGTTGATTCATTTGACACTTTTAGTGATTTATGATGGAGACAATAGAATTTTTAATATTATAGTCATGTTTAAGCATGTATAAAGACTTTTTAACTTGTGAAATACTGTAAATGTCACTGTACACCTTTCATGTTAAAAACCCAGAAACCATTTCTCAGCATTTAAATAAATCTGGAAGACATTAAACAATCTTAAGTGCTAATAATGTGAAATTTCTTATTTTTGAATTGGGTTCTCGCAGCAAATTATAGTTTTTTCACCAGGATGAGGAAGATAACTTTAGATTGTTTTTGTAGTGTCAAAGTATACTCTCTGATGAGTCATCATGTCTGCAGTTGGATCTCAATATATTCATTTTTAGCCTTTTTGAATCAAAGTCATCTTTATCTGAAAGGTCTTCATGGCGGAAATGTTCAGCTTCTGAATCGTGTTTTCGCTTGGCGCTGGCCATTTCAGCCGCATGCTTTTTTCTCCATTTTGTTCTGCGATTTTGAAACCACACCTACAAGGGAAATTGACTACATAAGAACAAGAATACATTCTCATGTAGATCATAACGTAATAATATTCATTTCAATTTCACACAAAAAATTAAGCATATTTGTTATTCATTTTAACTTTGCGTTAGTATAAAAATTTGTTTATAAAATGAGATTCATAAGAATTCAAAGATAATAACTGCTTATTATGTGCACTGCAACATTTTTTTAAAAAATGTCATAACTTTAAAAATCCAGAACCTCAGTTAATTAATTCAAAACAAGATTGTTATTTTCTGGAATCTAGAATTCTTATGTTCACTAAACTTTCTACTTCATCCTAATGTCTTTTTGAAATTACCAATAAATTATCCGATTCTTAATAATAAAGGAACTTCTAGTAATTTCTCAAAATTCTTTTGCATGTGGTATACTTGAATGAAACTTTTCGAATTTTAGAAATTTTAGTTCTGTATTTAGAAACGTGTCTGTTTGGAAACAAATATGTATTAAAAAGATTACCGAAAAATGATTAATTTTACATTTTATAATAGAAGTTTGTTTATTTTTCATTTTTCTTTAGCAAGTCAATAAAACTTATTTCGTTTGTAATCAATTACTGTAGTAGTTTGTTTCTTTTCACAATATGGAAATAATAGGACATAATACGTGTTCATTTACTAAGCACTTTAAATTATCATCATTTAATTTATCAATAAAGGAGCAATAAATTTAGATATTTCATTTCACCTTTATGCACATTGATATAAATTTTAATTAAAAATTTAAATAAAATAATAAAGTGTTAAATATCAGGAAATAATTATTCCCTGAAATTTTTATTACTATATTAAAAAAAATAACAGTATCATATTAATAGTTTAAAAATATGTACAAAACCCTTCATAATAAACAATCTAAATCATTAAAGTTTAGAAGATTTACATTAAACATATTCTTGAATCTAAATTGTTGATGAAATCCCTTTTTTATTTTTGCCAAAAAAGAGTTTATTATGAATAAATTATTAAAAAACATATTTCAAATAATTAGCATTTTTATACACGAATAAAATTTATTATTTTGCTCATTCTAAAATTATCTCAAAAAAATTTCGTAATAACGCTACATTTATTTTATAGCTCCATAATAAATGTTTCATATTTACTCTTAGAATTGGAACTTTTCAACTCAAAATTTATCTAAAAAGTGGGATTTCAAATTCTGTTAATAATATTTGATATTAAAGGAATTAAGCTGTGTTTAAGTACTTAAATTAAAAGAATAACTCATTTCATAAAAAAATTACCTTTACTTGGCTCTCAGACATTCCTAATGCATAAGCAAGTTTAGCTCTTTCAGGCCCAGCAAGGTATTTTGTTTGTTCAAATGTTTTTTCTAACACATAGATCTGGTGACCAGAAAAAGTGGGTCTCGTATGCTTTTTCTTACCATCTTTATCTGTGCAACTTTGGGCGGATACTGAAAATAATTAATACTGTTAAGCTATGAATGAAGACAAAATTGCATACTTACATTTAAACAATAAGTTACACAGATTATTTTGTAGAAATATACACTTTGCTTTAATTCATAAACAACTTGGATTTTTTTAAATAAATATACAAAACGTTTTGTCTTTAATTACTCATTTTAAGTCTCCAATTAAGAATTTAAGGGCTCATTAAATAACTACTGAATAAGAAAATGCACATGGATTTCCAATTAACTTGAGTTTAAAAAAATTAGAACAGTTTCTAAACAATATATCTAGTTAGAATAATTATGAATATGCCTTAAAATGCAGCTTTTTTAAAGGAAAAAAATGAGAAATCACTATGAGTAGCTGAAAGATATAAGTATTTGTTCGTTATTAAAATAGCTTAAATTGATGAAACAAGTTTATTCACTGAAATATGAAAATTACAATTATCTTTTTCTCCAATTATCTGAAAGTATTTATGTTAAAAATATTATCTTGCGGAATACAAGAAAGAAGTATACCCAGAAATAAAGACTAACGTTAATCAAGGAACTTATGTAGTATAATTTTCAATAGTTTAAAAAAGGTAGTCATGTTATATCAATATTTTTTTATATTTCCCAAAGAAAATCAAAGAGCTAATACAGCCAGGAAAAGCAAAAAATGATATATATATATATATATATATATAATTTCATTGTCAACTAATTATTCTGATGAAAGATAAATAAAAAATCAAGAGCATCTCCTTAAAAAACAAAGTAACTACAATTTAATACATTTTAATGTATAATATTAATGTAGATGTAATGTAAGCAAACTTGTTTCTAAATTTTGTGATATTTATGTTATACATAGATGTAACATATTTTCTGAAATTATTCAAAAATAAAATTTTTTGTCACTATTATTTCCTTGATACTTGAGTTAAGGATTTTAAAGATAATATGTTTTACAGCCTATTGATGAAAACAAAAATATTTGAAATTAAAATATTAAAAAATTAATATAGAATTGAATCGAAATTACCTTTAACTTTCTTAAAATAGGTAAGTTTTAATCGAGTATTTTTTTAACCAAAAATTTGACTTCTCATTTTGTTTAGTTTGGATTTCAAGTTATTATTAAAATAAATTTATGTTTTATTAAAAGTTTTATAATATAAGCTATGTATTTTTATTAGAAATAAATTATATAATTTATATTAAAATACGTAAATTTGTAAAATACTCCATTTTCTTAAGGATGATTTTCAAATGCTTCATAGACATTAGAGTTTTTGTGGCAGAAAATAATAGTAGAAGAATATTAAGTGTTGGAGAAGTATAAAAAGTAAATGCTTATGAATAAAATATTTTCAAAAATGAATAACTTTATAAAATTGGAAATCAAGTTAAATGATTTATAAAATGTATATTTATTATATACTTGTCATTTCTCACTTAAATGTTTAATAATAGCACATGTAAATATATGATGTTTAAAAATTTGAGTTTTTACGTAAAACTACTAAAATGAGTAATAACAACAGCTATGGGAATAAAGTAGAAAATTCCAATAACAAAAAATTTCTTCATGCTAAGAAAATTCTTAAAAGAAAAGAAAATTTAAGTTATGAAGTTCTCTCTCTAAATAACTTCGATGTTCATGGGATATTTTAATTAAAATGAATTTTTACCGAATAGATGAGTTTAAAAATATGACGATTTCCGGGAAATTTTAATTCATGCTTTCAAGACAATTTTAATTTTCAAGTTTTAATTCTTTTCAATAATTATTTGAAAATCTTTTTTCATCACAATTGTATAATTGCACAGTCAAATATGAGTGGTTAACTATGTTAAATACCTTAATGTTAATGCAAATTTAGATCTCAGCCGTAATATGTGGCATGGTAGACATTAAATATTTAATTAATTTCTTAATATAATGCCATCACTAAATAGTAAAATTTAGTATGCTCACACACACACATAATATATCATATATAATGAACATACTAAATGTAAAAATTCATTATATATTATAAAAATAATATACAAATATAATATTAATTTTTTTCAAGAGCATAAATATCTAAGAAATGCAAAAATGGTATTTTACACTTAAAGTAATTTTTAAATAATAAAATTCTATTAATATAATATTATGTACAAAATGTAGAGCAAGTTTCTTTGCTGTAATTATTAACAAAAAAGTTTAATTCACTATAAAACAGTTTAATTTTAACATTTTAGCTTAAATTTAATTTATATTTGTAATATGAAGAGATAATATTTTTATTCTCTATCTTCATTTGAAGAAATTAAAACTTAAAATATTAGTAAAAACTAAAATATAATTTTTATAAAATTATAAAAGTTTTATATAAGCAACTAATAACAACTGATTTTCAAAATATATACTCTAAAACAGTGTATGTAATTTTATTTTTTATATTATTATTACGCATAAATACTTTATTTATCCTTGTAAATAAGTCATATTTTAAGATATTTTTTAATACTGAATGTAATAACAATTATTTTATTTTGTCAAAGCTATGAATTTTAGAAATTCTTGTTTTAGATTATGTCTATCAAAGCAAAAGAGATATCAATTTTGCTGCTACTCTGATAACCAAAACGGAGTAGTTCAAAACTTGTTTCTCTTCATATAAATTGATTATTTTTATTCAATGCGGTAAAATTTTCCTGAATATTGAAGACATTACCTAACTTTTATTGTTGTTATAATTGAATTAATAACAATGCAAGTCTAAGAAATTTCCTCAATCTATTATTAGGATATTTTATAAATATAAAATTTCAAGTATTTCATTTTCTACTTTTTATTGATTTACTATTTTTTAAACTTCTCTTAGATTTAGAGATTTATCTATAATAACTTAGTTTTAGCTAATTTAACTGCAGCACATTTTTGCTTTAATTTTTTTCTTTGATACATTTAGTGTTCAATATAGATACTTTTAATGCCTCTGAAACTAAAGTGAATTTGATTCTGAATAAAGTGAAAAACATATAAAATTTGATTTCTAAATCCTGTGAATGCAATTTTAGCAGTAATTAAGCAAAGGGGTGATTTTTTTATTCCTAATATCTTCACAGTTGGTAATATTTTTTTAATTCTAAATACCATCACGTAGGTGATTCAATATTTTTTATCATACTAAATTTTTAAAACATTGCTGATATTTTTTCAAATTTTTTAACATAAAGTAACTATAATTGCATAGTTGATTATTGGCTATTGAATTACAAAGTTAATATATGATGACCGCCAATCTTGAAATGCATCAAAATTGATAGCAATATAAAAGAATTTATTATTCCTTTTTTTCACAGCATTTTATGATAACTTAAAAAATTTAAAATTGAATAGGAATTTTAAATTATTTTATAATAATTTAAAACTCTTATTCAAGCAGCAAATTGCGTTTTTGAATTCAGATGTAACTTACATAAACTGAAGTAACTATTTTAACTCAAAGCTCCAATCAAAAAGAGATTGTAAATTAAAATTTCCTTAACACATATATATTATAAATTCCGCATTAACAGAAGATAAGTGGGAATTTAAAAATATTTCTATACTTAAGCAATGTATTGTGTTTTTCTTTTTTTCAAATATATGTCACAAATATCAATTTAAGAAAATTATGAATGCTGCAAATCAAAAAATGCTGTAAAGTAATATTTGCGTATTTAAAGCTCATTAATTGAATATTCATAGAAATTAAATTACTCTAATCAATTGTTAATTAGAATATTCTTCAGTAATGTAATTTGATATTTGTTATTTATCATTTTTCAAAATGCATAAAATTATATTTAATCCATTAGTGAAAATATTTTTAATAAAAGAAGGTAAGCATATTATAGCATTATTATAAAAAATATGATTGTTCAGTGAAAAAAATTATGAACATTTATATAAATTAATTTAATCATAAATGAATTAATCAAAGGAATGAAAAAAAAAAAGAAAAATTTAGGCAACAGTAGGCATGACTGCAAAATCCTTTTTTTTTTATCTAATACCTTCTTAATCTAATATCTTCCAGTTGTATAAAATAGTGTCGTCAAATTTGTGTGTATATATATATATATATATATATATATATATATATATATATATATATATATAATATGTGTGTGCATATTATATATATATAGTTATAAAGTATTATTTTTCCTAAATAAACTGAGATAAATGCATATAAATTTCTTGTGTGTGTGTGTGCATTATCAAGAAAGGCAAAAAATTTAATAAAATATAAAATAATATTGAAAGACGAAGAGAGTTTCTTAAATGTATACTACCTTACTCCGTATTTTATTGCTAATCTATCTTATTGTGATAAATAAGAATTCATATTCAATCAAATATAGCAATGAAAAGAAATTGTTAATTGAGAAGTAAATTTGAATATTTTATTGTTTCGGTATATCATATCGGTTTTAAAATAAGTATTATGTATTACAAATGTTAATCTATATTGAAATATATAATTTATTCTGTCTGATGCTGCTTATTAAAATTTCACCATAAATAATGGAATGCTTAGAGAATCAATTTATATTACTATAGGAATAATTAAATCTTCTAAAAGTTATAATATTTGGTAGTTTTACGTTGAAAACTTTAAGCAGTTATTAAATATATCAAAAAATTACCGATATATGCATCTATGTTATTTAATATTTATATTAACTAAATATTTTTAAGCAATTTTGCTTGCTCATGTTGAATTTCATATTCAGCGAAAAGTTGAATGTTGCAAAATATTAATTAAAAAAATACTAATCTAAATATTTATAATGAACTATATGAGTATTTAATACTTTTCAATGATTATTTAAATGTATAAAAATTCAACAAAGCATGACTTTAATCAAAATTTAAAATACTTTTAAATATTATTGAGAAGGTTTAAAATATATTATAAAAAATAAAAAATATACATTCTGTTTTCATAAAAATACACATTGATATTCTTTATGTTATTCCTCATATAGTGTTTTTCTTACTAGGTTTTTTAAAGTTTATTAAATAAATATGAGACAAGTTAATGTTAAAAAGGGAAAAACTTTATTTACCCAGTTTAATAATTTAACTTTAAAATTATTGTGTATTTATTTTATTAAAATTTATAAATTAAAATACAACCAGTATTGTGATAAAGTTTTCTATTTTAAAATTATAAGTTTATTTTCAAGACGACTGAAATATTTTAAAGAAAGTTAATATGCTTAACATATTTTGAGAGATAGTTTATTTTGTATATATTATATTCAACACTTCACTTTCTGGCTGATGAAAAATATGTTATAGTAATAATAATGTGTTTTTTTTTAAAGTATTCGAATTATAAACTTTTGGTTTTACAGTAGTTGTTTTTCATTAAATAAAATAATCTAAATTAATATTAATAATAAATTGTTGTACGTTAATAAATTTTGAATGTTATAAGTTTGGAATGTTTTAAGTGATATTAATAATAAACTGTGATTGTTTTAAGTTAGGAAATTATTTAAATAATCACCATATGATTTCCTAACTTACCACTTTCTAAAGAATTACTACGATTATTATTTTTATTTAAACTTGTTTCATAATTTTTGCATTCTTACTATCATAAATTTCATACATTTTATTTCACTAAACTTCTTCCTGTTTTGCTTTCGTAATGGTTAATTTACAGTAAAATAAATAAATTACAGAAAGAAAAAATTATCTAAAATATATATATTAATAGAGTGAATAATGTTGTTTGCATGTCTTTGAATAAAAATAGAAAAAAAAAACCTTTAAATTTCCTTTGTTCCGATAAATTTATTTAAATAAAATAGTTAGTACATTTAGTCTAATAAATAATAAAATTGTAATTGTTTCAATATGCCAAACAATTCAGAAATTAATAATTATAATTTTAATTCATTGTATAGAAATGTTGACATTATTAGACTCAACCACATATTTTTTTAAAATTCTTTATGATCTATCTAATAAAATATTTTGTAATTATCACAACAATAAAAAAATATCTTTTTATGAAACCAGTAGAGTCTGCTTACATTTGTGACACAATCATTATTTATTATGTTTTATATCAAAAGTTGGGAACACAATAGCTCTTAGCAATTAGCTATCGACTTTTGTGAATTTTTTGTTCCTTATGTAATTACTAAACATTGCTTTTCTTTATTTAAGTTTTTTTTAAAATTTGATGCTAAATTACCAGTTGAATTTTTATTAATTTTGTGTTAATTGATACGAATGCAACTAAGTTGTTCGGAATACAAATTAATTTAAGAACTTATCTATGTCATTGTTTAAAAGAAAAAAATTTGTAAATGGGAAAGAATAAAGATGTCTCCATCAAAAGTGGTTAAAGATCAACTTTTAGTAACTGAAATTAATTATAATCTATAAGAAATTGCTAAAGAAATGAATACATCTCGAAAATCAGTAAATATGATTATAAAAATAGATTTTAGAAAAGGAGTTTTTTCTCAAAATAGAGTAAGAAAGTATGTTATAAAATCAATTTTAACTGAAAAAAGTAAGAGAAAATTGATTAATTTGTCTCTCATAAACAGAAGACTTAGACCAAAACTAGAGAGTGATCAAATGAAGCATGATTGATATAATATTGCCTCAAGTTCAAAAAGATGAATTTTAACTCTAAGATTACCTACAAGACGACATCGGAAAAAAGCCAAATTACGACAAAAATGGCTAAATCACGAAATTCTTGGACGAAAATTAATGGGACGAGTTAAAAAAGCCAATATATTTGTTCTTTAATACTCTTAACTCTGTTAAAATTACTAGTACATGGAAATCCCTTAAGTTGAGTTAAATTTTTTTGTTTATAGTTTGAATTTTTTTTTTGTTTTACAGCAGTTTAATATTTTTATTAGAAGTTTGATTAAATTCCAGGAGAATTTTAGTGATGAATCCTTGTGTCAAATTTCTGATGAATGCAGTCAATTCATACATACAAGAATAAGAGAGGAATTCAAACCTGAATGTGTAGCACAGACTATGAAACATCCTACACAAGTATTGGTGTGGAATGTGTCTTCTGTATATGGTCCAGGTCGTCTGTACATTGTAGAAGGAACTTAGAAGTAGGACCAGAACTTAGTGTAGAAGTAGAACTTAGAGTATAAATTCTAGAAAATTCCAGAAACTCATCTCATAACCCAAGTAAGCGATAGGTTTCAAATTGGTGATTTCATTTTCATGAATGAAAAAGCACCCTATCACAATTCTAAAAATGTTAAAACACTTTTGCCAGAAAAAAGATTCAAGTAATGCCATATCCTGGTAATAGCCCAAACATGATTCCCATAGAAAATTTATTGGCCACTGTCAAGAAAGTACTTAAAAAATAGAAGATAACTACTAAGCAAACTTTAATTGAAGAGCTCATCAAAGAATAGTATCATAATGTAGAAGCGAAAGAAAAATGTAAAATTCTAATAAGTTTGCCAAAAAGAATTAAAATTGTCATTAAGAACAAGGAAATGCTTACAAAACATTAGATTCCATTTATATAGTCAAAGTTTATTATTATAAGAAAATAAAAATATTTTTTATAAAATAATGTGAACACGCTTGCATTTTTTATGTTATTAAATATTTTTTTTGAATGCTTTAAAAAAAATAATAAATAGACTGAGCAATAAATGTTTGGAAATTGATTCTGAAACATAAAATATTTATTGTGAGAAAAACGCTTTAGTTATTTATTTATTTAATTTTTTAATTGATTATAGTTTTAGAAATTGCTAACATCAAAATTGTATTTTTAAAATTACATTTTTAGACGTTTAAAATACATAAAAAATGTAAGAAAGACTGGCAAAAAAATTAGCAGGTGTAATGAAAACTATAAGATAAATGAAATTGTATTGTGTGTCAATGCACCAAATAAAAAGTTTTAATTTAAAAATGTATGTTTTAAAAACAATAATTTTGCATTATTTATTGAAATATAAAAATATACAAATCTTTTTATATGTAAGTTTAAATGCAATTTGAATTATTTATTGGATAAATTATAGATAAGTATTTTTATGTCAAGGGAGAAAAAAAAAAACATATATTATGATTTATTTAAGAAATTCATATTTCTATAAGAATGTTTTGTGAATAGATATAATAAATACTATATCTAATTTCGTTTACCTCTTAACTTTTTATAAATTTTATTTTAAATGTAAATTAAAACTAATCATAGAGTTTTGAAAAATACACAAGAAATTATTCATATTGTAGTTCAAGTGTGAATATGAATAATTTTCTGACAAATAATTGAAGTATGAATATAAGAATATATTGAAGAGAATGTAAGTGAAATCATACAGAAGTATGAATTCTATTTTTTTGAATGCTTATTGTAGCCATCATATAATGAAACAACAAATAATTCAATTTCAGTCATAATTTATATTAACTTCCTTATTGGTAAAATGACCCAGTGATCAATAAGTTAAGTTGAAGCTCTGAATCTATCAAATTATGTTGAAATTTGGTAAAATAACTTTTGATTAGTTCTTTTTGTATTTATAGAAAAAAAAGAAATTAGGAGGATATTTTACTGTCCTTAACTAAACACTTATTATTGAAATGGTAATGAATGAAATTTGATCTTTTATACTTAAAATGATGTAAATTCTTAATTCTGGAAATATATATTTGATAATTATATTAATAAAATTTTTAAAATGATTGTTATATTTTGTAAAATTCATTTAATAATATAATTAATTTAACAATGGATTTTATTTTTTCTATGATGAAAAACAAACATTTTTATGATTTAAATTTAATATTTCACGATAATACTTTTGAAATAATCTCTGATTCAGAAAAAAGATACTAAAAATTGATAATATATTTTGAAATCATCATTATGAATACTAGTTTTTTTTAGATTGAATTCTGTTTATGAAATCGCTTGGTTTTTTTCTCTAAATTTTACATCTTTCAACAAATGAAGAAATTTTTTATATCTAACTCAAAATGACACAAGAACAGTAGTTAATTAATTACTTGTGGCAAAACCTTACGTTATAAAATTATGCATTTTAAAAAATTATATATATTTTTCATAGATTTTCTTCCTATATACCGTGATGTCTAAAAATAAAATTTTGTTCTTAAACAGAATTTTGTTCTTAATT
The DNA here is from genome assembly GCA_026290005.1 of Latrodectus geometricus. NCBI lineage: Eukaryota > Metazoa > Arthropoda > Arachnida > Araneae > Theridiidae > Latrodectus > Latrodectus geometricus. The sequence continues at coordinate 348,218 of JAPDSC010139180.1, forward strand.
TATTAAGAATTTTGTTAAAAAAACAGAATTTTGTTCTTAAAACATACGGTATTTTATCAAATAAAATATCCTTTAACTGTATAATGCATAGATACATAATTATGAAAATAATCTTCATCCATTATATTTAGGAAACTTAATTTTTAATTACATATTTAAAACTTTTTAGAACAGAATCAAATATTGGAGAAGAGCATCTCTAAGAATCATTTGAAGATTTCATTAATGCTTCTTGTAATTGAAGAAATATTTTTTCAAGGCTTTGACATGGCAATCAATCTGTGTGTTCTAATTTACTTTTTTAAAACTTGGTTTGATTACTGATTGATAAATGTAGGTAAACTATTTTTACATAAAGACATCAATTTTATTTTGCTTCCTATTTGAACACTATTGATTTATTAGTAAATGATGCATATGAAATATAAGGGTTTCTACTAAGGAAAAATTATTCCTTATTAATTCTTTTAAGCATACGTTTCATTCTATTTTCAAAACTTCGTATTTAATATTTAAAATGAGTTTCAAGTCAAATTTTAAAATTGCAACCGTGAGGGAAAATTTTCTTACCTAACACACACACATTGGTTATAACTATTTTTTTTTATTCATATCAGAGGAAGAACTTACCTTGGGGTGTAGTTAACCGGTCTCTCCACAACGGATTAACTGTAGGCCAGTAGACATGGGAGGGTCTTCCTGGAATGTCTCCGAGACCTAATTTGTGCAAACCTGGATTTGCTGGAGTAAAGTACATGCCTGGACCTACACCTAGACTTATCCTTGGAAGAGTTGCTCCCAGTGTGCCCAAAGTGGGTGGTGATGTCATGGTTGGTCGACTAAGAATGTCATTTATTCCATGAGGAGTAGCAGACGAAACCGGCAAGACTCCGCTTGACTTCAAAGTGGTTTGTTGAGATGTTGGCCCTCCATAGGGAGCTAGAGCTGAAGCTTTTATTTCAGCCATTGTATGTAAGGCTGCAAGAGGAGGACTAGCACCAAGTAAGAAGTTCTGTCTGGATACAGCTTCCATATTGAGATTGAGCATTGAAAGCATGGAACTGGCACTTGTCGATGTAGTTGGTGGATTAAATTCCAACATGTTTGAGTACAATAAATATTACTAGTGTGAATTCTAAGTAGCTTATTGCTTAACACAATAATAGCTAAATGATTTTTGTTACACTAAAGGAATATAATGTATTGATTAATGCAGTGATAATACTCATTTTTTTAAGGTTTTTCTGCAAGATTTATGCATATTTTGCCTAATTTATAAATACTGAAAGTATAAAGTTTAAAATTATTTTCAACTACATTCAATAAATTCAACCGAACTTCAGTAGATATTACACTTAATCTAAATATATATATTTTAAAATATTGTTAAAAATTTTAACTCTAATAATATTGCACAATTTACTATATTTAAAGCTAAATGACTTATTTTGTAAATGAATTGCATGAGCATAAATAAATAGAAATATTTCTTCAGAGAAAAAATATTTGGGTCATTTTCTTATGATACATCGTAAATGTCAAGTTTAGTAAGTCATTTTAGTAATAAAGAAGCATTTGTTGTTATTTGACAGCAACTTATGAAAACTGAAGATTTTTAAATAACAATGATTTATACATTTTGGTCTATGTTGAAACGGATATTAATATTTTGCTATAATACTAAGTATTAGATTTCTTATTTTAACACTAGAAACTTATTTTAATGATGAAAATAAATAAATTTTACTGAATAAGTTGTAATCACTATTCAACGTAAAAATTAATTTATTTTTCAAAATTCGGAATTTTAATATTAATATCCGTAGCTTCAAATAAATGATCTACTGAAGGGAAATTTTCCGCGATAACTCTGTCTCAAAAGTCAAGTACTCGGCAAACTTGATGCTCTTGGGGAATGTATCCCCAAAGAAATCCTGGCATTCCGAAATGCAGTTAGGAAATCGTTTGAAGACCGCGGTATATCGGGTTCTGAAGGGGTTGGGCGGTACTGTTTTCCATGGGTGGATCTCAAATCACTTCTCTCATAGGGTACACAGTAAGGGGCGGAGTTTCGCGCCTTGTATTCGAAGTGTGGGGTTTTTGCAGCTTTTCAGCGGGTGCAAGTGGTGATGGGTTGAAACTGAAAACTTTTCTTGAAACAACACAGGACGCTGAGGCACAGGTGAGTGACTGGATGGTTTCTTTTCGTCAGTTTTATTTTGACGTAACGTGTGCAGATAAAAGCTGCTGCGGAGATATCATTTTACATATTGTAGTTGGCATGTGAGAAGTGGGAGATACGATTGCATTAATTGACTTACTTATTTAAGGAAACAATAGCCTTGTACAAAACTACACATTTGGCTCTCTTTTTGAGAATTACAAATTTATTATTACTGATGCTTTTTGAAAACTACTAGTTTATATTAACAAAGGGTAATGATTTATATTCATATATATGAAAGAATCTTTATGTTAACAAAAAACAATATGAACTAAGTAATTTTATTACAATGAAGTCTACACAAATATTAGTTTTGAGGATTCATGACGAAACTTTAGCTCTCTTATTACTCAGATCTAAGTATTTTTTT
>JAPDSC010139180.1:352736-392039 GCA_026290005.1 Latrodectus geometricus
CTTCATTGTCATCATTTCATTGACTTCAGAAATAAAAACTCTTTATTGGGCCGTTAGTCATTATCATTGTATTGCATTTGAAAAATTGCTTTCTCCAAAAATGTTCTTTTTTCGGAAAAGTTAAGCATGCTTTCAAAGTACTTTGAATATATTACTGAACATTGTCAGTGAAAATTCATTAATGGTAATTTATACCCCTTCAAGTTATACATTCAAATACCAGTAATAAATGGTTATTTTCCCTAATATTTGATTAATATTATCGAATGTTTTTTCTAGTATATTCCAAAGCTGCTTTTCTATTTCCATTCGAATACATAAATATATTCAATCTATAATGATCCTATATTCGTGTTTATTGTGTGTTGCACATTTGTCACAAAGTCTTCCGATGTCATTCATATGATAATATTTGTGGAATTCAATTGACTTATGTGAACAAATTAATGTTTTGCAAATTTTTTTAAAAGTTCTTTAAGCAAAAGTGTGTTTCCATGTTAATTTTTTTCTTAAACTATTGTTACATTTATCAATGGCACGATTTTGATATTAATTTGGCATTTTGATTTTCGGCTGACAAGATTTTTCTGGATACTTTGAAATGAGCTTTTTTCGCTTATTTAAATTTGTCTGTATCTTTATTTTTTAATTTTCAAGAAATCTTTCAATTGTTATGTAAGATATTTTTAAGCATTTTAAATAATTTTTATAAGAAATTACTTTTTTTTTAAATGTGTTTTTACCAATTAGTCTTTGTGTTCACAACAGATTTCTATTACTTTCAATTTATTTTCGCGTTTTTATGTAGTAAAAAGTAATAAAATTTGATGCAATGATTTTTCATAAAGAAATTATCGGAAAAAAATGAAAATATATAAATAATAAAATTAAAATACATTTAAAATGCACAATAAATTATTATGCAAATAAGCATAATATGCATAATAATAAAAATATTCATAAAAAGTGAAAATAAATATTATTTATATTTACTTTCTCATCCAAAAATCGTTCCTTTTAATTAATACAGAAGGGATGCTATACTTATTTTACAACCTATAATAAATATCGAAAGAATGTTGCATATACTTGTATTGTATACAATAAAGAAGAAATATTGATTCAGATTTAAAAGTTGTTTCACAAATAGTTTAAAAGCTTGATAGAATTGACTATAATCATGTTTCCATAAGCGCTTAAGAATTTAATGTGAAATACGATCTAAAATAATAGTTGTAAAAATGCATTTAATATTAAAAATACATTCTCAAATTGAAAAACATTAATTGTAAAACACATTTATACTTATATTTGATATTAAACTATCTAGCGATGACTTTAATTTTGAAAAGAAAAAATTTCAAAACGCAAAATATTTTTAAAGTTTTTATAAACGAGTATAAATGTGTAAAACACAACCACAATTATTTCAATAAGTACAGTTCTTCTCTGGTTCATTATATTTTCAAATACATTAAAAGAACACTTACAAAAGTATATCTCAAACATGATACTATTTTTTTTTAAATTTCTAAATTATAGATAAGTAGATCTTAATAAATCGCCTTGTTGGCAAAACCCTCTAAATACTGTTTACTCTGAATATATATTTTTATCTTTAATTACTTAACTTCATTCATACATTTGTATTGTTGATGACAATACTTTTTTAAAATTTTGTACCTAAATGGCATTATATTGAATGATATGAAGAGTAACATTTTAAAGTTGTGTAAATGTAATAATAAATAAAAGTAATATATATATATATAAACGGAGTATTTGAAAGTAATATGTAGCCATTAAAAGTGCATGTCAGGCTTATTATTGTAGCTTGATAGTTTCCATATCGAGCTGGTTGTTGAGCTGCTAGTGCTTTTGGGGTCTTCAGTTCCCTATCATGAGTGTGGGTGTTTCTGGTGCTTCGGAATCCACTTTAAATTGTAGGTGCTGGTTAAAGTCAATTCTAGTGTGAAAAAATGATTAAACAGGAATAAACAAATCAATTAAATCCAGAATATTTTTCTAAATCCTTGAAGTAAAGGAAAAATAAACTTATTTACATTTTCTAAATTGCTTTCAGAAATCAGTGATATTTAATAATTATAAAACTGTTAATTCTCTCTCATAATGGACATCTTATTCAGAAAATATATTTCTTGTAAATCCAAGATCAAATTCAAAATAGAATAAATTATAGAATTGATAGTAATAGAGAGAAAATTGAATTTTAATAAAAATTTTTAACAATCTATTTTTTAATGAAACTACTAAGTCAATCTATGCGAATCTATTGTTATCTTATTGTTTAATTTCTTGCCATGTGAGATATTTTTAAATTAAAGAAATAAAGTTTTTAAATATGAACGAATTTATGCAAACATTTTCATAACTTTATTATTTGTAAATTGTTATTTCGTTTATGTAAATTTTAACAATTTTGAAACATCTTAACTATGTCAATTTCACTTGATCTTCACGAAACTGATGAAAATAATTGTCACTTATATAAAAATTAATCGATTATTTTGGCATTAATAATAGTGGCAATTTTTACAAAGGAATTTTTTTGTGGGCTTCGATTTTTTATTATTTGATAGATCAGAAAAATGTAAATGTAATTAATATAGTTCAAAGAGTGTGGAAAGGTTATAAAAATGCAAGCAAAATAAAACTCTACTCAATGTAACTGAAATATAATCTAATCAAACTTTTAATGATCATAAATGGTGTATGCTTGAATGATTAATTGATCTTTTCAATTTGAATTCTGAATATACAGTGTACTGTATAATGTCGATTGTTTGTACATCCATAAGCAATGCATGTCACTTTATAATTTATGCGGAAGGAATTGGATTCGTTATTGAAGTAAATTGCATATTGCTGGCAATTCTAAAATTTGCTAATAATATTCAGGGTGACTTGCTAATAGCATGACATGCACGACTTTCCCCTGGGATGCGACTGCTTTAATTTCTAACTCATCTGATCCCAGGGCGCTCGTTCACTCAGAGTCATCGATTGTCCAGTTCACCCTTACGAGGGAGAATGGCGAGAAGGGTGAGAAACCGTCAATTAATTAAATGTTCCCCGCTTGAGCGGGGCTGTACATTTAACGAGGCCCCAGTAGAGAATTAATCGCGTTCTACTCGTGTTAAACTAATTAAAGCGCAGCGATTCTTAAGGGGTCTGCTTTTCGATGATTTGGTCTGATTACACTAATAAAGTGTTTAGTCAGAAGGATTAAGCTCGATGTTGAATGTTTGTACAGGTTAAATAATACATTAAAAAGAAAATTTCAGATTGCTATAGATCTGTGATTTTTTTTCCTGTAAGGCTGTATGAAAAAATATGTGAGTAAAAAAATAATAAATCTCTTATGAAGATTTAAGGTTTTTTGTTGTAGACATCATTATAAAATGAAACTGAAAATATCATAGATTCGAACTTGAATCTTTTAATGTGTTCGAATAAAATTTATAAAGAACAATTTTATCCTATAAATTCAAATATTTTTATAATTAGTTATTAATAAGGAATAGTTTATAATGATAGATTTATTTTTGATAATGTTATTATACGGTTTAAGAAAAACTTATTTATCTGAAATAAGATTAAAAATATTATCAGTTAAAATGTGATATGATAGGTAGTTTTTTTTTTTTCATTACATACATTATGGTAAAGGTATATGGTAAAGTTGGGGCATCAGAAAAAAAGAAAAAAGACTTTTTAAAGGGGAGATCATTACTCAAGGAATTCCAAATTAAAGAATTTTATCATAAATGTCTATTAAGTAATCTTAAATTGAATTTCATGGATGAATTTTTGAATGCATTAACGTACTTTTTTCATTATGAAAATAATAAGTTATCTGAATTATTTTATGTATTATGTTTGATAGTAAAGGATTTTTATCATGCAATCACTTCTGTAAATGGTTAATATTAAGCATTTTTTGATAATTACGAACGATTTATGAAATTTTTTCGAAAAATGTTCTATCTGATGTGCCCCAACTTCTGAAATTTATATTTGGAAGAAACTTTATCTATCAATACCTTTGCTTTCTTTGAATGACACATATTTGCTTGTTCTTAATAAAATTATAATGCAATATAATATAATAAAAGAAAATTTAGTAGCTATGCACTTTTATTATTCCAACTATATATGTATGTAGATGTATATAGCTGGAATAATTTAACAAAATCTTTTTTTTTTATAAGAGCTACCAAATATCTATGAGAAATATTCACTTACTGAAAAATTATAATCATATATCTAATAAAGTAAAACAATTAATTTTTCAACCTCTAATATCACTTTATTGAAATAATAATTATATTATTCAAATAGAAGTATGATTAAATTGAAGAATAATTATAAAAGTATTAACTATTAGTGTTGTAATTTTTTTCAGAAGAGCCACCTGAATTAAACCTTTGAATTTAATTTTTTAAAGAAAAAGATTATAAATAAAAATATTTTTAAATTTCATATATATTACTAGCGTTATAAGAAACAATTTACAATACAAAAGTGGATGTTATTTACTATTGAGGAACATATAGCTTGTAGGAACAATTAAATATTAGTGAAATTGCAAAAATCTAGGTAATTTTAAAAAATAAAAAAAATGCTTTAAAATATACGTAATTTATTTTTTCATAAACTAAATTACAAAAATTTATTTATTTTAAAAACTGCATCAAGCTTTACTTATTTTATATTTACAAGACACTATTTCTCATTTAATTCTAGTGAATTAAAAATGCTATTATTTAGAACTATTTAATTGACCTCTAATTAATTAATTCTATTAAAAATTGCTTATGATTAACGATTAATTGATTAATGACAATGAAAAAAAATTGAAATATTTAAAGCTTGAAACTATTAGAATATGTATTTTTAAGAAGAAAGGGAAAATCTCACATGTGTAAATTTATATGAATATAAACATATAAAACACATGTAAAATAATAAAGGATACATAACTTCATTTCATTAGAAAATATTTTATTATTGCAAAGCAATTTGTAATGAAAAGAAAAAGTAAGTTTTCACATCAATCTTAATGTATACATTGCTTAAGTTTTGATCTTTTAAATCATTAAATAGAATCTTGATATTGTCCATAAATATCACGATAAAATCTGATTATAATTTAATAAAACCCGTGCTTAAATTTTGCGTAAACCCTATTTGAAACAGTAAAGTATTATCTGAAGCGGTAGAAAAACTTAACAAAAGCATAAAAGCAGGTGATCATTTTCCTGAATTTCATTGAGATGCAACTCTATGGAAAGATGCATACTCTTTACCAGAAACCATTACCTGAAAAAACGCAAAAGGGTTGTATTTGCTTTGCCAAGTAGTAATATTGGTCACTGGACAAAAGTTCAAGAAATTCCACTCTTGAAAGCAGTAAAGCTGTTACCACTCTTTGAAAAATAAAACAGAACATAAAAAAATCCCCTCTAGTGGAAAGCTCTGTCTCATTTCCATGATAGATCTACCACCAATATCCTGCACCCAGTTTTTGCATATAGGCGGGAGCTGTATAGCAGCTGTTCTGTTCCTAGTACGGTCCTATACTGTTCAAACTCGTAAACCTCTAGCGTCGAATGCTTATTCCTTCTTTTTTTGACTTTTGTGCTTAGTAAAAAGTATGGTTGGTGAATTCTTTTTAGGACGTGTGGAAAGGATGTTTTGATCTCTTCAGTGCTTTTTCACTATTTACGTAATGGCTTTAGATTTCTAGATACAGACACACTCTTTGAAAGAAGCACGAATAGCTAATTTTTTTTTTTTTTTTAAATTCAAAAAGGAAAAGGAGTATTAAACAAATTACGTTTAATATAAAAGCTGATTAAAAATTTGTATTTTGAATACAAAATAAGTTATGAAATTGTTACTTTATCATTCATTTTCTCTACTGAAAATAATCAGTTAGTTTACATACAGTTATTTTTCATTTTTTAGTATTTTTTATTAAGTAACCTCAGGACTACTTTAAAAAAATTCATACATTTTTAAACATGTACGTTCTTCATATACATACATTTAAAATACAATAGAATTAAATAGCAATAACTGTTGTCTTCTTATTGAGTTTAAAATGCAACACTGCGTAGTTCGAAAAGAAATAATTACGATGGTAGAAAATTTTAAAATGGTATTTAATTTACAGAAAACTGGTGAAAACACAGAAAATATAAATTGAAAACTTTCCACAAAAGTACATTCAGTTTTCAACTTGTGTAAATTTTACTGTTTTATAGCTCTTACTTTTAGACGACACATTTAAAATAGCTAGGATGCATTGCAAAATTGATCTAGGTATTTAAATTAATAATAGGATGTGTGTGTGTTAGCTTTTTTCTTGTGGTACCAAAACTGTATTGAAATCTTGACTTTCATGGCCATTTTTACAACTATATGCTAGGCCAATTTTAAAACACAAACATCTAATTACACAAAGCAATAGTTTACAGGAAGTGAATTTGCCAAAAAAGCAAATCATAAGAAAATTAATTATTAATTTTTAATATTAACCTTAAAATAATGCTTAAAAGAGTTTTAATGAGAACAACAAATCTCGAGAATGCATAGTAATTTGAAAAAATTTAAATTTAAATATCTTATATCGTATAGTGTAAAAATATTAAAAGTTATAGAATTATTATATTTGAATTTATAGAACTGAAGATTCAAACCTAATCAAAAGAGTTGTTTGCGAAACCTTATGAAATCCAAGACGAAGAAAATCACCTACCAGGATATATGTTATTGTCAATTAAGGACAAAGCAAAATCTAAGATTGAGTTTAAGAAAGCGTAACATTATTTCGATTTCTTTATAGCGATTTCATAAGAAAATAAACTTTTTTTTTTTACTTATATTATTTTTTCAAAATGCCACATTTTCTTTGTAACAAACTTCTACATAAAAAGATCACACAAGGTTCAAAATATTTTGACCACTCAAAAATTCATCTGTAAGTTTACTTTTAAAAATATAAATGAAATTTCTTCCTAAAGAGAAATCAGATGACAACATATGCTATTTTTACTTAACAAATTTAACTTTTTCTCAACAGATGCTATTTTTTCTTAACAAATTATAAGTAAAAATAGCATCTGTTGAGAGTAAAAGACATTTTTTATGTACAATTAACATAATTTATTTCATTTCTGCCTAGGAATGCCTAACATCAAATGTTATGCTCACAAGAAAGGTATTTAAACTAAATTATTTAAGAAAATGACAAACTTTTATAAATGTTTAATTAATCATAATCTTCAAGTTTCCTCATTGAATGCTGAACATATTACAAAGAAAATAAAATTAGATCATATTTTAAAGAAAACTTTGCTTAGCTAAGGGTGTATTTTTAAAAAGAATAAGTTTGATGGGTATTTGTAATCAAAATTTTTAATGTGACTTAATTAATCTGGTTACCATATAGTGTGTCACTTCGAAATAAAAGTGTATAAGATTAATTACAAAATATTTATCTTACATAATTTTCTGTTTAATAAATCAGAAGTATAAATCCAATTTAGACAATAAAATAAAATTTAAAAGCAAGTGAATCAGTATTAAATATTTATAATAATATGCAGATTTGCTTTCCTATAGTTACACGTTTCCAGTTTTAGGGAAAAAAAAATTTAAGATGCGAAACAATAATTTGTATATATGGTTAAAAAATTTTAATATATAAACAATCATGAATTTTTAATTGAAATATTTTAAAAAGGAAAAAAAAAATAAAAAAAAAATAAAAAAAGCAAGCGACACGGGACGTTAAAATTGGCAAAATTCATCAAAATTTTCCAAAAATATTTTTTAACATAAATTAAAAGCCCTAATGTTCTTTTTCATTTAAAATTTAAATTTTGGAAATGTGACAGTTAGAAGAGATTTTATTGTGATTTTTGCAAACAAAAACAAAAAAATTTGTGAAAATGGACTTAATTCACCGCACTCACTTCTTGACAGAAAACAGCTGATTTTTAATGCAAAATTCATTTATGTAATAAAAAAAGTGTTTTTTTGACTATGAATTACATTAAATTTTTTTTCAGATTTCTAATTTATGTGGCAACACATGTGTATAAACCGTAAATGGATTTGTTTTAATGCTTATTTACAATATTTCGGTTTATCTCGTAATCTGAGCTTAGTTTCTTTTTGAACGAAATACGTTTGATAAACATGTTTTTAATGTTTTGTTTTCTACTTAGGTATTACTTTATTTGAGCGTAACCTTTTTATATTTCTGAATATTCAAACAATGCATAAGATTAGCCCTCGGTGGCTTGCACCTAAAAGTAGGCCTTCATAAAAAAAGAAAGTAGCAGCTGAAAGAATTCAAGCTAGATTTAATAAACAAAGAAGTAAGGACTCTATTGCAACTGAAAACTAGATTAACAGCAATGATGAGAATGACCAATCATCAAACAATTTGGAAACTGCTAAAAGTAAATTAAAACTTGAGTTTTTCAATAGCGCTGTTGAATGTTCAAATAAATTTGGATATACAATAGTATTTGATGATGTTTTGTCAGCTTTTTTGCAAGGATTAAAGTGTGATGGTTGGTAGGTTTTAATGACGCAAGGTCCAAGTAAGGACAAGCTGCGCCGATTAAAGTGTGAATACTGTGATGAATATTCATTATCAGTGAACAAGTCTAGTGAATTTGGATTTTATACTAAGCTGCATATTTATTGTAAAACTTTTAATTCTTACCTAAACAAAACATTTTCTAGTCCTCGTGTACCAAACCAAAGAAAATTTGAAATCAATAAGAATATTGTGGAAGCATTTTTGAGTTTTGGGAAAGGACATGCTGCAATTGAAAGAATTTCTATGATGCTAGGGTTACACTCAATAGATAGAAAACTTTTTATCAGTGTTTATCCCGGTTAGTTTCTGAAGGGAAAGTTTTTAAAAGAAAGACTTTTAAAAATGTCTCGGGAAACTGTGTTGGAGGCATGTGAAACACAATGAAAAAAATTATTGATATTTGTGTTTCATATAATGGAATGTGGCAAAAGAGAGGCCATAGTTCTCTTTATAGTATTGGCTGCGTTATAGAAGTATAACTGGCATAGTTATTGATTTTGAAATTGTTTCAAAGTATTACCATTTATGTGAAGTTTCACAACATGAGTTGGGTCTTCATACACCTTAATTTAGTATTTGCCATGATGGACACAAGAGTTCCGGGCTGTGCGATAAAAATTATGAAGGCTCTTCAAATTCTATGGAAATGTTTGCTGCTGGAATTCTTCGGAAACGATCAATCGAATTATGTGGAATGCAATACACAAGTCTTCTCTCTGATGGTGATGCAAAAACATTTGTGTATCTAAAAAAGCAAACTCTAAATTAATTTTAGAATCACAAAAGAGGAGTGTATAAATCATATGGCAAAAAAACTTGGTTCTGGTCTGCTAAATAAAATAAAAGAGTATAAGTCAAAAGGAGAATGTTTGGGGTGTAAAAAAAAAAGAAAAGGTAATTTGACAGAAATACAATATTTCGTTTGACAAACTACTATCGAAATGTTATAAAAGATAATGGTCCTAATATCAACGTTATGAAAACCGCTATCTTTGCCTAATTGCAACACTGTAGTTGCACAAATGAGAAACCTAAACCTACAAAGTGTCCTACAAGGAATGATTCTTGGTGTTTTTACAATCCTGCTTTGACACTGAAGGTTGAAACTCCAAACCACAGCAAAATGAAAATGTATATAACTGAAAATATACTGTCAAAAATATTGTCTGTATACCAACGATTAGCAAGCGATGAACTATTAAACCGTTGTGCTGCTGGTAATACACAAAATGCAGAAAAAAGTTTGCATAGTGTTATTTGGAAAAACTGCCCCCCCCCCCAAAAAAAAAACTTATTGATTTGATTATATTTCTTATAATTGATCAAAACATTAATTATTTTTTGTGGAAATACATACGATGCTTTGTACTGATTTGACTCTCTAACTGTATTAAATGTATTCAAAATATTAGTTTATTTACTTAAATATGAATAAACATATTAATTTTTTCTCTAAATATAATTTGCTTATTAATTTTAAAAATATTTTATTCACATGCTTTATAAAATATACAAACTAAATTTGAATTTTTCTCAGTTTCAAATTTGTAGTAATTTTATCAACTTCGAATCATACTTCGCACTTTAATTTTTTATTTATTGCCTTGAAATTTTTTCTTGGCATACGTATAATAGAAAAATTTATTTTAAAGTGTGGATTTTAAAAAATATGAAATCCTTCCATTTTTATAAAACATTCATTGCAAAAATGTATTATATTTTTCCGAAAATGACAGAAAATGTGTAAAATAACTTTTTTGCAAAAACTATATAGCGGAAATAATAATTGACACTTAGTTTGATGTATATCTTGCCAACGATTATTATAAGAACTTTTAAGCAGATTGTAACATAATTTGGAATGCGAGAAATGCGTTTTATAAGTGATTACAATGAAATATTTTTAAAATTAAATATTATTCAAAATTTTTAGTAAAACTTATAAAACTAACAATTTTAATATAAAAATGCTAATTTCAATAACTGAAAGAAAAAAATTGTCTTTTTCCTAAAAATTAACTTTTTTCACTTTCAACGTCCTGTGTCCCCTTAAAAGAATACCACAGATATTTGCAACATGAATAATTTGTGTCACAGAAAATACCAGAACATACTTAAGCAATTAATGATGATATATTATGCCTTGTGAATATGATTTAAAAGAAACTTGATAATATAATAATAAACAAGTCCAAAATGATAATTCATTGAATAATTGTTAAGGATTGTTCATTAAATATCTTTTTAAGAATATTAAAATAATCTTAATGATGAAATTTTAATAATTTTCTTGTGAAGAAATGCATGAAAATATTTATTTTAATCATTACTTTGTTAAAAGACCATTACAAAGAAAAACTAAAGAAGACGGAACTTTTTGTTTACATTCTAAAAATCAGAATTTTCTTTCTCAAGGCAAATGTTTAAATATTTTATTTGTTTATTAAATAACTCGTTAAGCATGTTAAAGAATAATTCCGACAGTTAAATAAATTTACAAAAGTACTTAAAAATGAAACTACTTCAAAATGGAAATTTATTTCAAAATAGAAAAGTTATTAGGGGAACTTTATTTTTTATACTACAGTTATAGCTTTTAAAAGTAATGTTTATATTTAATATTACTATCATTTTAACAGGGATTTAAAAATAAAGTTATACTTGATTTTAGTTAAGAGCACATATTAATGAAAAATCAGCATTTGCAGAGTTTGTAAAAAAAAAAAAGCCTTTTGATAAATTAAAGATTTTTGCTCTTATAATTTGTGGGAATAATGATAAAAAAATGACACGTTGAAAAAAACAAATACAGATTTAATATATATTTATTTATTATAACATTATGTAAAATTTCACGTAATTGTTTTCTAAAAACTTTGCTAGTGATTCAATTTTTATGAAAATTTTTAAAACCTTCACTTAGCTACTACTGCTGTAAAATATAATCGGTTAATAAGAAAAAAAATGGCATACTGAAAAATTACTTTCTAACTAAATTGTTATTGAATGGGATATTCTTTTAAACACACATTGAAATTTTCTACGTCAAACTGGAAAAATGTAACGAAAATTCATCTATTTTATTATTCACAGTTAAATAGAAAAAACGCAATTTGACCAAAAAATTAATAAAGATTTGCTTATTATTTTGTTTTGCAGGAGCAAAGTTATAATATGTATTAAGCCAAATAATTTGTAACTATTTTGGAGTAATTATCAACTATAGCAAAATGAATAATTCCAGATTATTTTTTATTTAGCTGACATAAATCAAAAATAAACTTTTAAAAAATATAAGTAATAGAAAAAATAATTTGCTTACTCTCATTTCTTTGAAGTTCTGTACCAAAAAGACAAATTTCTTGATTTCGCTATTTAATTTTTATAGTATTAAACATTTAAGTTATACTTAGGAAAAATAAATTAACAGGCTATATTAATCTTTGGCTAAAAATCTGCTATAAAATCAATGTAATAAATGAATAAAATAATTTTTTTTAATCAATATTACATTGTTAGGTGAGCATTTTGAAGAAAAAATGAGGAACACAGAAACAGTAATATTTTTGTTTTTTAAACATAGAACTTTCAAAGTTAAAATATATATTGTATCTAATGATTAGTACAAAAATATTTAGATTACATTAAAAGGAAATATCGTGATCAGAGGAAAAATTAATAAAAGAACAGATTTTTTACACTAATCTTAATAGATTTGGTCTAAAAGAAATTTATCTCTCGATAATCTCAGTAAATTCTCTATAAAGCTTACATTTATATTTTTCTAAATATAAATTTTATATTTACGGTGAACTTTTGTTATAGATAATTATATATTAAACTCTACTAAATGTATATAAAAATCTTAATTAATTATAAGAGGATTGCGCGAATTAAAATTTAATATTTTAATTTTTAATTTATTATCAGAAATATGAATTTGGATTTAAATGAAGAGTGTTTTAAGGATAATTAATCTGCAATTCACGTTAGCATTTTTTTCATTGTAAATGAGCTATACATTCTTATACTATGCACCTTATGAAATTTATAATACTTAATATGAATTGTTCAAGCTCATGTTCAATAAAATTCAGCATGTCTATATATATGCAGTAGACATACTGAATTTTGTTGGACATGAGTAGTCAGTAGAAGTCCTTGTAATTAATTTAAAGATTTTATTTTATCTGAATAAGCCTCATATGAAAATAATTTTCCTGAAACTACATAAATAATGCTTTTTATATCTATATATTCTTCTATAATTATTTAACTGTTCATTACTCTATATTGTTATGTATTCAGAGCACGCGTGAGCATATTATTCATCTTCTGGTTTCAATTCTACGAAAAGATGCTAGCTAGATACCTGATACGAAAAAAATTTATTCTATTGACCAGCAGCAGTTGCATCGAAGTACATAAACCAGATGTTACGTTGAAAGGCTATGCAAACAGTACCTTTGGCCCGGAAGCTTCTAAGATCGAAAATAAAAGGTATGACCACGAACGGTTTGAGTGACCGTGGCTGTCCGGCAACTCTCTTTATATCTGCATTTAACCTGTGACGTCAGAGTAGAGTTAGGGAACTATCATCAGCCGGTATCCCTGAGAGAGCGAGAAGGAAAATGGGGAAAAGCTTCTGGATAAATCCCTCATTTAAAAATACGAAAGACAACATCTGGTGACGGGCACATTATAAAATCCAATTCTCTACCGGCAGACTTAAAGTCGTGGAGGATTGGGAGCGGGAGGAGGGATGTGAAAAGGAGAGAACATTTTTAAACTTGCGAAATGTGTCGTTTGGTGACTGGAAGGGGGGGGGGGGATAACCCGTGTTCTCATCGGAGAGACTACGAATGTTCTTGAAAAAAGTATTTCATTCTTTTGAAGCTGAATATTTTAAGTCCACCCCTCTTTTTTCGATTCTCTAGTACAAAATTTTTCATTTTTCTCATTTTTTTTCTGATTCTGATGAGATGGGCGATTTATAAAGTTATTCTTCAGGAGGTGGGTTTTTTGTTGTGTTGGGGAGGAGTATCTGTTCTTTTTCACGTAAAGATTCTTGTTAAGAAAGAGTAAAACAAGAAAGAGCGCGAGAAAGAGACTCAACCCTCTTACGATGCCACAAAAGAACGTTGAATAATATATGATTGCCCTCAAAATCGAGTTTCAAAAACAGATTTAACTCATAATCTACCCACACCTTGATCTTTACTGAATGGTGGAGTGTATAGAAAATAGTTTGAAATTTAAAAAAAGATAGAGCTAGTAGTTTCTTTTCTCTTTAAAAACTTAAAAATATGAATTGGCGATTACAAAGTATTTCCAAATGCTGTTATAAAACATCTCTCTTTCTCTCTCTCTCGTCTAACGCTTCTCTTAAGAATTCCCAATGGGAAGGATTCAATCTTACAAAGTATTAAAATTTGAAATTTAAAGTTCTATTTGATGGAAAAGCGGCCATAAATCTAGAAAAATGGGTAAGACTGGGCAATTTGAACATGCTATAAAGTTGCTTGAGTTACATTTTCTATTTCTATTTTTAAGTTGCTGTCAGATTTTGAAATCGGGATTTTTAAATCTCTTCTGATGCTTTTTTTAAAATTAACTGTGTTAACTAATTTTCCCTTCATTTTAAACTTTCCTATTATCTCTTTTAAACTTTTCTCTTACTTAATTTTCCTAAATTTTTTTAAAAAGTTTTCCTTATCAATATTTGTGTCTCATTTCATTGTTTTCACCTCATTAATAAAAATACTTGTATTATGACCCAATCTTAAAATGTTATATTTGTTCATTTCTAGATATGTCAGAGAAGCAAAATTAAAATTGCGTTCATATAGACACGTGTAGACAATAAGGCCAGTAATCAGTAAATGTAAGAAACAAACCAAAAATGTTTAAACTTGCATGAACATCAGATCACAAATATCAGATTTCCCTTTATAAAATCTTACAATCATTTCTCCGTATACAGTATCAGGGACGAAATGCAGCAGCGAAATAATTTAAATAATTAAAAAAGCCATGTTTTGGTTTCGGTGTTGCTTTCACTCTTGGATCATTTTTGTGTATTAGGGCTACTTAGACCAGAACCTACAATTTTAAGTGAATTCCGAAACACACTACTAACATCCATACCAAGGTAGGGCTGAAATCCACGAACTATTGAACTAAAGGTCAGAAAGAAATGCGATTTTAAGCTGGCAGCTATAGGAGTTTATGGCAATAGGACCAAAGTATATCCCTTAAGATCTAATCTAGAACTGTTGATGTCATCAGACACTTCTCATATTGAACTTTATATGAGTACCATATAATGATGTTTGGTACAAAACAGATCATGGCTATTTGAGTGCATTTTAGAGAAGTAGAGTATCTTACAATCTCAGTAATTGGATTCAGTTAGAGAATACATATGCTTGCATATCATTATTGTCTTTAATATCTGAAACTACTAGCCTTGATTGGAAGTTGCATTTATTTCAATAAAAATCGCCTGAAAAAGATTTCCTGAGTAACTGTTGGTCACAAAACAACCAATCAATGATGCTTTTTCAATGACCAATCAATGACTTGAATATAAAGTCTATAGGACTAACTTA
The DNA here is from genome assembly GCA_026290005.1 of Latrodectus geometricus. Lineage (NCBI taxonomy): Eukaryota > Metazoa > Arthropoda > Arachnida > Araneae > Theridiidae > Latrodectus > Latrodectus geometricus. Next base: position 367,989 of record JAPDSC010139180.1, read on the forward strand.
TTGCTGATATTATTACTGATTAACTGGCAAATCACACTAGTTATTTTTTCAAGGAAATTTTTATCTTATTTATAGAAGCATGAATGTCATGAATGTGATGGGATAGTAGCACCTTAAAGAATGACACTTGTTAATTAGTCCATGTTACTAAGACAATATTACTCTGGTCAATAGTCCTGATTTGGATAGCATTATATTCGGACAGTGAACAGTAATTATAAAAATTATTGGTAGTATATATATATATATATATATATATATATATATATATATATATATATATATATATATATTAATCTGCATATAACTCTAATTTTTGCAGTATATCTGTGGTTCAATAAATTTCGCAAATTGCCCCATCACGTTCTTACCCTCTTCGGATAATACCGAGTCTTATGTCTCATAACGAAATCTCAACTGCCCTGGCAAAATTAATATTCTGGCCTGGCCAGCAGTCTCACGTGTGATATCTTTTCCATTAAACACTACGGGAAGTGTGGGGCACAATGAATCATCGATGCGATGTGAAAATTATATTGATATTGGTTAGGAGCTACATTATATACCATCTGGTAGACATAATTCAAGTGCTTGTTGACAGTGAGTGCAATTTAGAATTTAGAATTCTTTGTAATTTAGAAGCAGAATCTTAGATATGCAATAATAATTAAACAGTAATGAGTCTTAGAAATGGAATCAACGATATTATTGATAAAGTATAGAAACACAACAAATTAAATCAAGATTCAAAACAAAACCCTGAGAAAAGGATGAATTTAGAATGTTGGGCCTTTTATGGACTATTTTTTTTTACAAAAGTGAAAGGCAGACAGATTGCAAATTTGTTACCTACAATATTTACTTTCGAGACAAATAAATAATATTTCCAATGTATTAAAATGTTGTTGTTACTTATTCCACTTGGCCTAGAACCTAACTAGACAAAGTTCATCGACAAAAAGACCGTTCATCGACAAAAAGTCATATATCATCGCTGGATTCTCCAAGATGAAATTATTTATTAAAATAAATAGTTGCTGTAATAGATGTCTGTTAAGGACTACATTTATTAGCTTTTCCCAATTTAATATTTGATTTGTATTAGATCTAAATATAGTGTCGTTTATAGAAAAAAATCTGTTATATAGCCTAACAATAAAAAGAATGTAAAACAAGTTTTAGGGATACTGTAAAATTGACATAATTACAACAGATTACTTTCAAAACTTGAAGCTATAATTCTTTCGATAATACCTGATTGTTAAAAATGCATATTTAGAAATTTATTTTCAATCCTTTTTAAAAACCAAGCCCTTAAATAAAAGATGGACATAACTTTAAACACATTCAATAAATCGTTTTATCTTCTCAGGTGAAATAAACTGCCAAATTAAAAAAATAATCACATAGTTTAAATATCACATTATAGACATGATAAGAAAAACTTCATAGATATGATATAGTATCTTTGCTTCGAAAATTATTTCATAAAGTCATTACTTAGTCCACTGTATTTCTAACATTCCCTTCGTATTTGACTAACTTGATATTTATAACTTTTCATTCCACATATACTTTGAAACTCGACTATAAAATATGTGCGTGAAATATTAAGTTGGGGACGTTTATATTCCCAAGGCAGCTTTTACTCATAATAGAATCAGTAATCAAATGGGGACCTACTTATGTCAAATCAATCCACTCACACGGGGTATCTATTCAAATGTAACCAACTACGATAATGGCATTCAACAGAGCAATGATCTTCTACTGGAATGGCATCCCTTGGGACTCTTTCATATGAAGATTTCATTAGTGTTTGGAGTCATGATGGTATGGAAGCGATAGCTTTCAATGGCGACAATTTCAGATTGAACAGCTTTGAGAATCTGGTTCAATTTTAGCTTCGGTCTTTTAAGATGGTTCCTTTTGTTGTTGAAGCAAAGTAAGCGTTTGCTTTTAATTATTAAGAATGCTTACGCATAATATTCTTCTCTCATTTTAAAATGGTGGAATGATAAAATGAAATAAAACATCAACACTTTAGATAGTGTTTTGGGAAAAACTAAAAAAATAGAATTAATTTTAAAGTTAAAATATAATTATTGGAATATAAATTTTACAAACTTAGAAACTCATTAATGTCCCGTTTAATAAGATACGAAACAAATTATGTTACTGTTGAATTTCTTTAATTTATTTCATGTTGCTTTTCCTACCGTTATTATTTATTTAGATTTTACTTCAATCATGTCTTTTAATCTAAAAGAATATTACTTCTGTTCTTTTATAAATCCCCAATTTTATGAAAGTTGTATTCTAATTAATAGCCAAAACTATTTTTATAATTAATCAAGATTACAAAAGTTTCATGAAAGTTAATCCAATCTCTTTATTTTCATAAAGTAGTATTATTAAAAAATAATTTTTATTTCTTGATACCTAAGAGAAAAACAAATGTATATAATAAGAATATTATATTATTTATTTAACCCCATGACTAAATAATTTACCATCAACAAATGATTTTCTATCTTTGCATAAGGTAGTTAAAATTAAATTTCTCCCATAAACAGGAGCTACATGATTAGAGCCTTGGCCTTCACTTCAAAAGTTCGTGAAATCGGTCCCCACCTCGGTATGATGTTTGAAGTGGTACAGGATCTACTTTAACTTGAAGGTGCCAGTCGATTTACTGTACTTCTGAAAAAATGTTCCAGTGTGTCGGCTAAAAAGCTTGATCTATAATTGTTATGTTATAGTTAAGATGTATCGATTGATAGAATTTATTTTAACCACTTAAATTTAGTGTATGGATTATAAACATGGCATGTTGTTAAAAATTTCAAATGCATTGTGACTTTCAAAACTTAGTTATTTAGAGGAGAATTCTACAGAAATCATTAAATTTAACTAATTAAATGATTAATTCAGGCAAGTGATTTGTGGAATTCATTACAAGGTTTATAACTGTAAAATGTCATATGACTAAATTAAGTATAGGGTTTTCCTTGGTTCTTGATAAAGAGTTACTAAATTTGGATGGATGCAAATTAAAGAAAGCCTAATACTAAAAGGACTCGGATGTTAGATATTTACAGAAGTGTTCTATTGCTTCTTTCAGTTAAGATATTAGTGTTTTTAGCTGAATTTACATTTGAAATTGTGTAAGGCTCTATATTCTAGTACATCTGTTCTACGAAAACAAGAAGAATTGAGTTTTTCTTCTGCGATTTTTAGGATAATATAACATCTGTTATGCAAGTCATCGTCTGTTAAAAGTATCAAAATTAAAAGTGTGTAATCTTAAGCAACCGATGTGTAAGAATTACAACCTAGAAAATCTTGCGAAACTGTCACGCCTATTGTTGTTGTGAGTGTTTATGTAGCATTCTTTATAGCATCTACCATAAAATACTTCAGATAATATTGTATTTCTAATCAAGAAAATCAACTACATCTAATAAATGTTTCATACACAAGCCACGAAAATTCACAAACGTTATTAACTTTTCACTAATATGATTGTTGGTTTTTCCTGTTCGTGGAATAGTTTTCTCAATCTGACTGAGAGTTAACATCAAAAAATCTTATTCATGTTAAGGATAAGAGGATACTCTACATAATCATCTACAACCTCAAAAAATAAAGGAGGGAATTCAAGGTAACTTCTATTTGTAATCAGTTTTACTTTCAGGAAACAAAGGCTTAATATCTTTCATTTGTTTTGTTCCAGATCATTGGTACTATGACTTCTGTAAATGACTATGACTTCTGTAAACTCGCATTGCACCTCAAATACAGAAGAAGTAACATTTTCATGCAGCTTTACCCGCAGCGACCGTAGAGGGATAAACAAACCAAACCCTTTAAAATAATGAATGCATAATTATATTTACCAAAATAGGATTCTAAAATCATTAATATTTTAACTCATATTTAAAGTTGTATTTGAAGTGGATCGGAAAAGTTAAACAAAAATTTACCATAGATCAAAATATATGAAATAATTGACCAAAATATTGGAATATATTAAGGTTTATTTTTAATTGATGAAGCATTTCGAAGCATCCCAATAATTTTCAAACTCAAGTTAATTACTTAAAATAAACGGGGCTTTTACTTTTTTTAAAATATGAAAAACTGAAGAGAAATCCTAAATTTCCTGGCTGCGTTATTTAAATACTCTAAAATACTAAAAATATTTTAATAATGACGAGGAAAATATTATAATTAAATAATACATGTAGTTAAATTGAAAAAAAAATGTTAAGTATAATATTTGATTGTTTTTTATTTATCTACTTATCTTTAATTTGGTTGAGATATATATTACTATTCCTTTTTTAAGCATCTGAAATAAATCAGCATGGCTTAAGCTTAATTTAATAAATATAAACTGAGAATCGTATTTCTTGTTCTTATGTTAAAGTAAAGTAATTAATGATCAAAAATGAATTTCACCAATATTTCTTTAAACTATTGAAACTTTAATAGCAAAAATATATTCAAAATACATAACTAGACACACACTATCATTCATAAAATTTGAAAAATGTTATTTTTCCTTAAATAATATTTACTTGAAAGTAATATATCTCATAGGCTAAATTATAAATTTTTACTGATAGTAAAATGGTGGTTTGGATGAAATATTAAAAATTTGAATTTATTTATCATCTTAATAATATTTTGGAAATTAAGTAAAGTTTTTTAAAAAATGTCATTTTAAAAAGATAATTTTGCTGTTTTCTATCTAATGTAATCATTTTATCACATTTGATAGAAAATAGTAACAAGTATCTCTTTGAATTAGCTTTAAAATATCCTAGTTTTAAACTTCTAAAATAAAACTATTAATGCAAATTTTTTTTCTTGTTCAGCTATTTCTCGTTCACATCAAAATGTTTCAATTTGTTATTTATTGTCAACAAAACATATTTTTAAAACTAGCACTAAATTATCAAATGTCAGCTTAAAGTAAACAAATAAGATTCAGCTTCATAGTGTATATAAACAGATATATGCAATTTCTTTCTCTGCCACTTAGTTTAACTTATGTTTATTTGCGTCGATTTCAGTGAAAGAAATCATCAGTGAAAAAAGGGAATCATGAAAAATATAAAGAGTGAAAACAAATAACTTGGGGAGGATGAAGATACCCCAAGAAGAAAAGTAGGGAAAACAATGCCAAAAAAGGGCTTTGGGATAGCCTTTGAAAGAAGGGGCCAAAGAGGACTAGAAAAAGCGATGAATCATGACCCACCCCCGCTAATGACCCACCAGTGGGTCCCTGCATCGGTCTTGGCTCACCAACCGATAGCTGAAGTGCTCTAATGTCCGTGTCAATAGAACAGCCGATGCAAATTGTTTTCAAATGGCTATTTAATTCCGTCCTCTCCTATTGCCATCCTTCTAGCGGATTGGAAGGAAACAGATGTTGAGACCCAACGATTATTTCATCAACGACGACCCTCCTCCTCTATCCTTTTAAGCGCTATTGTTTCAGCTCGCTATCCCAGCAAATATCGCGCCCCCGCGCTATTTCACGACATTTAGTTATGAGAATTGATTGCGGAAAACAACTAGTTAAGTTTCAATCTTCAAATTTCACTGATCACAAATTCTGCAACACCTGCTCTGGCGTTCCTTGGGACGCACACAACATCTGCTTCTCTTTCTCATAACTGAGCTGGAGTTGGATAATTTTGGAACTGAGCAATGCAAGGGTCACAATCATTTATTTGGACATAAAGCTTGCGGCAATTGATGTAAGTTATTTCTTGCAATCACTGGGCATTCTCTTCCTTAGAAATATAAGTTAAGAAAAGTTCCATAAATTTTTATAACTTATCATAAGTGTATTTTAGTGTAAAATATTATTAGATATATAACAGAAAAATTATATATGCTCATGATAATACATAAAACGTTTTTAAATATTAAAGGGTAAAATTCTTCTAAATAGATCATTTGATATTAAAATAAAGTTTCAAGACTCATAATTATCTATGGAATACAAGAATGACTTAATACAGAATGATATCTGATGAGTAAGTAATGTGATTATAGTAAATCTAAAAATCTTTGAAATGAAAATTTTAGTTCCTGATACCTAATATTTAGGGAGCAATTTTCTTGTTGACAAACTCAAAATGTTTTTGGTGTACAAACGAAAATAATCGTCGTCATAGTAAGAAAAATAATAATGATAATTTAGATCATTAAGACAAATGTTTGGTTACATGTGTACAGTTTTATAAGGAGTAAGTTTTCTTTAATTGAGAATTTAAGCTTCGTAATATTTATATTTTTGTTGTGATTAAATTTTGGGGATTTAAAGCGAATGTTTAACATCCACGGAAAAGGAATTAAAAAATCTCTCGTGCTTTTTGAAACATGCAAGAAATTGGTTAAATATAATAATTAAAAGATAGTTTTAAAATTACAGTATTAGTTATTAATGCTATTTATGTTACACAGTTTATTATAGTTAAATTTTTTAAGGCATCGTGGATCTATGATTGTAAAGCTAGAATCTCTTTACTTTTTTAAAATTTTATTCATACACTGAAAAATTATTAAGGCATTTGTTGTTTATACGCATTCGCGTTCAATCAAAATGGTTGGTAAGTATATTTAAAGAAAAGTTTATAAGTTGAAATATGAATCTGTTATTAATTATAAAAAAAATAACAACGTATATTTTTGTAAATTTTATAAAGCAGAAATAATGCATAAAAGTTTTTAAACTTATTACTTCTAAAAACATCTCTCAGCAAAATATTTTTACATAATTTTAAATCAATTTTTTTCCCAAAAAATATTTCATATTCAGAAGGATTTCTCGAATTTAATTTTCTTAAAATCTCACATAGTAAAAAAGTTAAAACTTTATTCCCACGGGAAATTGAATAACAAAAACAAACAGTTTCTTATGTATCTAGTGCAAAAGAACCACATTACTTATTTATAATATATATATATAGATATGTACACAGGGTGATTCTAAATTGTTTTTACAAATTAAATAGTGGTGACAGTACTCATCCATAGGAGCAATAATTACATAGGAACATATAGTTGCATTCCACTTTGAAAAGAAAGAAAGAGTAAAGTAGAAACGCGAATAAAAAATCTATCACGAATTTACCGTATGCAAATTTTCAGAGAGAAGAAGCAGCATTTTACTCTTATTTGTTACCGGAGAAAGCCAATCAGAGTAGACATTGTCATTTAAACACTGCGCAACATCATTACTTCTGTATTAGTTGGATAATATCGCTCGAAAATTCTTGTGAATACTACGCTGCATGATAGATTGGAAATAGCGGATTTGTGGATTGGCCTCCTCGCTCACAGGACCTCAACCCACTGTAATTTTTCTTCTGTCAGCACATAAAATATTTAGTGTATGAGGTGTCTGTAGACTCAACTAAAGATCTCATGACTAAAATCATTGTTGCAGCTCACAAAATTAGCACGACACCAGGAATCTTCTAGAGGGTGCTGGTGTCAACTGTGCAACAACACACACAGTAGACATTTTGAGCATTTGCTGCGAGATTTTCACTTAACAATAAACATGATTGAGAAACTTTTGGAATTATTCTTTCGCTTATCCAACTCTGTTGTATGTTCAGGAGAGAATTTCGCTTTTCTGCCTCTCAGAATGGAATGCTGCCCTATGTTTCTATGTAATTATTACTTGTCTCTGGATGGGTACTATTATCCCTCTTAATTTGTAAAAACAATTTAGAATCACCCTATACATACATATGGTCCTATAGATATAAAAAATCTTGAAGAATTTAATCGAGAAGAAGGAAATATAACACTGTAGAAAAAAAACGATTAATATACACTTCCATTGAGCCCCATGAAATAGTAAGGAAAAATTAAACCCATTGTTATATTTCTGATGAAAATAAGTGAAATATTTAGAAAAATGTACGAGAAAAAAATGGGTGAGAAACTGGGAAAAAAATGTACGAGTTAACCCACGAGGGAAAACACAAGCTGGGAGAATAAAACATTTCTCAATAATCTGCATTATAAATTTTCTTCTTCAACAGCCGGCGAAGCAGTGATTCGTTCGAATTTGTTTATTGAGAACTGTATAGTACAAGTGTTGTCTAGCGTAAGTATCAAATTGCCCGGATTAATCACACAAAACAGACGCCGTGTGTCAGGCGCCCTGTTTTATTTTTATACCCATTCCCTACCCCTTTTCTCCCGGAGCTTCCTTCATTTTCTCCGGGATAAAGTGGTATCCAAGATTATATGGATCTTTCCGTGGATCAGCCCCCTGTCCCTACCCCCTTCAGGGAGTCAATTTCTTCCTGTCGTTTGGCATATGAGGGGCGAAGTAGCTAATAACAGAAAAGTCAAGGCGCGGATGCTACGGTCCAGCGTAACGTCCTCCCGCACGCCCTGATTATCTTCTTTCCATAGAGGCGCAGGCAGTAATTTAATTAAACCTGGCCCATCCTCTTTTCCAAGGGTTGGAGAAAATGGATAGTGCGAGTGAGAAAAAAAGTCAATAAATTTTTTTATTTATATCTATTTTTTATTTATCTCCTTGGGTTGGACTTTTTTTTTTTTTTGGTGTAGGAAGTAGGAGGGTAGGAAAAACTAATAATGAATTTATAGGGGAAGAGGATTTGAATTGCAACAACGGAATGGCGAAAATGAAAATGTCTGCTCTTTCTTTTCTCCCCGGTCCCTCTCTTTTTTCTTTCTTCTTTTTCCCATCACGCGTTTCTTTTTAATGTCAGACTACCTATGGGGGTCTCAGAGAAAAGGTGGAATTTCCTTAGAGTCTGATAAAAGTTAGAAATCGGTAAATTTCGACGTTTTCACTCCTTTCTTTTTGGAGCCAATAAGTTCAGAAATGGAATTGTGGAAGAAATTGAGTTACTCGCGAATCGCACCGGGGATCTGAAGGTTATTACACATTTTTTTTAAAGTATATTTTCGATTTCAAAGATCTTTACTCGTTTCCAGTGTTCGAGTGATTCATATTAGAGAATGCTGAAATATCTTTATCAATTCATTTATTGCTGTCATTTCATTTTTACTGTCTAATGTTTTTATTAAAATGAATGCAATAACTGCTAAATTTTTGTCACTTAAAATGTAGTTTTTGATTTATGAGAAATAATACTTTTCGAGATTACTATATGGAATAGCTGTAAAGATTTTGATACTATTTACTTATTAATATTTTTTCAAGCAGTAATTTAATATTTAAAGTAGCTGTCATAAAACTTATATCTTGTTGGAATTATGTCAGTTTCATTTGGGTAAATTTCATGAGTGTGCAAATTTGAAACAATATCGTGAGAAAATGGTAAATGTATGAATAACAATTAAAGTTTAAAATAATTTCATGCGATATATTTTGGATTTTTTTAATTCATATCAAAAATTTTTGAACATAAAGCTTTTACAGTATTAAAAATTTTACAAAAATTACTTTAATAATTTAAAGTATTATTTAAAAAACAATTTTATTGTTTTATTAAAATTAAGTAACCATCTTTAAAACTTATACAATTCAATCATTTTATAAAAGAAATATTTAAGTTTAATCTGTGTGATGTAGTTGTTACATTAATATCTACAGAAGGGTATAGCGGGGACAATATAATGAAGGGAGATCATAAAAAGCATTTGAAAATAATTTTTAGGTTATACCAAAATATGCACAATATTTTCCATGATTTCACTTTGAATTTAAATTAAACCGTTTGGAAAGTGAAATGCTAATAAAGTTCATATTTTCAATAATATAAGCTCCAAAATACTTTTTATCAAATGATTTTATGAAAACAAGAGTATATGATTAAATTGAACGAATATGTTAAAAAAATGATAACACATTAATGGTTATTTTTATTACGAAATGTTACATCATTAGTCTTTGTATTCTTCCTTATATTGTTGATTAATGTGTGTGTGGTAAAGTTTATAGATAATTAATCACTTTTATTCTTATTCTAAACTTTGAAGAGCAAGATATTCGTCAGTTCTAGTAGTACACTACAAATGTTATTTTGAATTTCACAAGAAGAGTATTTTAATTTTTCAAAATATTAACGGAATCACCAAAGTGAAGAAATTATACTTGAACAAAAATTATTTTCTAAATAATAATTTTAGTACCATTGCTATTTTTAAGCAATTAAGAATGACTAAAATGTTATGGAACTCATATTATTTTTATTTGTACACGCGTTACGTGTTTTATATTATTATTGAAATAATATTCTTATGAAAATAACGGAAAAATTTTAAGTTTACTTTTGTAGTATATCCAAGTCGAAATAAATTGGAATGAAATGAGATATGTTAAATGAATATCAGGCTATGAGTCTTAAATTAATATCAGTAATATGCAATATGTACTGAATGTAATATTTGAAATAAAATAAGCATAAAAAATAAAATTGATCCTGGTTAGTTATAAAATTGAGTCTAGATCCAGAAATTCTTTCCAAGGGAATTGTTAGAAGAAATATTGAAGTCACACTGTAACATTAACGTTAACCATAAACATTTTACAGGGCTTAAGAAGGATGATTGCGTTTTTGGTCTGAATTTAAAAATATTTGACTTTGTAATTCTAAATCTAATCCAGTTTTAATTCTTGAAATTAGATATAGAAGAAATTAAATAAAAATACCAGAAAATTTGTTTCAAGTCACTTAATGAACTACATATACCAAATAAATACTTTTTTCATATTTAATTAAAATATTCAGTTTGATTCTCAACAGTTGCTTTATAAAATGCAAATAGTGTACCAAAAGTGAGATGTCATCTTGTCTAATTTGAAGAGGAATATTCTGCTAAATGCCTCTCAACACAGTTTTTATGCTGTAAATATTTGTGATATTTTGTTCTTCTGTATTTGAACTTAATGAGTAACAGTTATACTTCACAAATGCAAACTCAAAACACGTTAAATGCAGACTTCTTGACAATCAACCTTCTAGTTCGGGAAAGATTATAGTCATTATTCTGAGACACAGACAGACAACAGTGAGAGAAAACTGAGTCCCTGGTTATACAGATTTTTTCCGACCTTTTACCTCATCTTGCTCGGTTTGGTTGTCACTCTTCAATTAGTTTTTCAATCAAACTTCTAATTAGGAATGTCAAAGAAATACTTTTTTATAGGAAGAATCCTAAATGCTATGTAATGACACGAAATAAATTTTCTCCGAAAAATAGGTACATGTTTTCCACCAATTCGCATTTCTTGAATGCTAACAGATTTATCATGCTAACAAATTTATATGATATGAGAAATTTATTACCGAAAGGATTTCAAATGAATTTTATTGATGTTAGAATGAAAAAAGTTTAGTGTCTCTATATTTTTTAAAACCCTGTCACCCTTTTCTTTTTCTGAAAGTAGTTTTATTAAGTTGATTTTTTTTTTAAACAACCACTACTTTCCAAAAATTAACTTTTGTAAGTTGCTTGATTTTAGAAATTCAATGATAATAATGGTTAAGTTGAAATAGTTTTAACACCTCGTATGAAGGACTGATTTACAGGTGAAGACTATTGTAAAGAATTTGGTATTCCACTGCAAGTGGCTTCATAGACAAGTTTTCATTGATAGTGGTCCCTATTCACTTGAAGAAGAAGCTTGAAAAACTCCTGTACTTCCAACCAAATACGTGGGAATTCAGAAAGTAGAAGTACAACACCCATCTCCAATTGTTCAACAGTAAATGGAATCGAATTGCGCAATTTTCATGTTCATAGAATGAAAAACTTTATTTGAAGATTTGACTTCTTACATACACTGCAATTAAACTTACCCTTATATGTAATTATTATAATAGCAGAACAAAATAAAATAAGCTTACAGGCATAACAACACAAAGTAGCAGAACGTGCCCCTAACATAAGTAATGAGGCATTCGGCTTATTAGGAAATACAGGAAAAAAATTCACTGTGAAAGAAATTATTTGAAAAATATATTAAGATTATGTAAAAAATCACAATTAGAAAAGTACGAAATTAATAACCTACAGAGAATATAAGTACAACTAATCTTTTTAATTTATAAGACCCTTTTTAGTTATTATTTATTAATGTTAATGGGTTCATTTTCTTTCAGAAAATAAATATTTGCCCTTTCAAAAATTAAGTTTGGTATAAATTTTAGTTGAGTTTATACCCATTTTATACAACGGGTGTTTTGAATGAAAAGACTATATTTTTTTCTTTCTTTTCTTGCACTAAATTATTTTTAAATGTTTCATTATATTAGTTTTTTAAGTTTTTGCTGATGTATAATTTATGTATTAAATTTTGATTACTTAAATTATTTTAATGAATGAAACTACATAGATAGAAAATGCTAGTTTCATTTCGAATTTTGAGAAAAGTTTACTATTTACACTAAGTAATGAGATAACTGTTTTGTACACATCGACAAAAGCACGTACACATGTATTAATTACAATGTAGTGTAGCTTAGCATTGTTCTGTAATATAATTCATACATATAATCAATATAATTAATACATGTACATGCTTGATGAAGTACTGCAAAATATAATGTAAAAGTTATTATTTTTCATTTGAAAGTTAATTTAAAAAGTACTTTTCATGTCAGGAATATAAATGTTTGCCTCTTAGCTGATATACTTTCTAAGTATAAGTGAAAAAAAATTGTTTCTCAATATTTTTGAATAACGGAAGAGAAAAAAGTTTTTTACAGAGTGAAAGCTAGAGAATTATCCATATATCATACATATTTACTTATAAGGTTGAAAGGCATTGTAAGGGAAAGGAAGTGTTTTTCAGCTTTAAGCAACTTTCTTTTAATTTGATAACATGAACTTTGAAGAAATGCAAAATATTATTTTAGTTTGTTCCTTAAATATGTAACTGAATACAATTTGTAGAAACAGCATAATGCATTCGAATAAAAGTACAGTATTTAAAAGATTATATAACGACTGATTGATTACAGTACAGGAAATGTCATTTACTTATATTCATAAAAAATTTCCCTTACTTACCCCAGAACATTTTTGCAAACATCTGCATTACAACAAAGCTTTTTGAAGAGACTATCCCCCCACTGCCCAAGTAGCTAGTGTGAAAAGTTTCATGTTTCTAATCAAATAATTTTTGTTACCATGTTAATTATATTTTACTACCATATCAGGTATTGAATTTTGAAACAGAAGTAAAAAATCTGTCCCAGTGTTCCAATTATTAATTTATTCAACATTTGAATCATTTTAAAAATTGTACTCTTAAATCATTTTACTTTTGGGTAAATGTATTTAATTTTGAAAAGACTCCTCATTTGAAGAAGTGACAATGTGTTTCATTATCCAAATACTATTAAATAATATATTATAATTTTTTTTAGTAAAAATGAGAGGAAAAAACGAAAATATTTTTGCAATTCTTATAATATGGTTATCAGGGTTTAAATTACAAGAAAAAGGCTTTTAGTTATAAAATATTGCATTGATGTGGATTGATCTATAGTCTTCATAATAAATGTCTTTTCTCTAAAAGTTTTTAAAAGGTTTAAACTTCACAAGTACTCTAATTTATTACACGTGCTTTTCAATCAAATACAGATATCCAGAATGGTTTTTTCCCTCTTAGTTTATCATACTGGTTTAAAAAGATATGAAACATCCAAGGTAATTTTCTCGGGTAGACATTTGTGAAGTGGAGATGATTATTCCTTTTTTGGTTTTGTAAAAAGCATGAAAAGCCCAGGATATAAAAAATAGGATATGGTCGCAATGTGACGTGGAGTGTAGAGAAGGGTAGCAGCTCAACTATAGACCTCGTCATTTGACTAAGTTTAAAAGTAACGAGGAGCTTAGCAGCTTTTCATTTGGTAGAAACGCTCAGATCCAAAATGTATTGCAAACAAATAAAAGCAATCTACATTTTTTAATTCTAATGTCGGAGATCCTTTCTTGTTTTCATAAGTTCACCGGCAAAGGTTGCAAAAGCGTATGTGTGAGTTGTAATGGGAATTTGAGAAGTAATAATTTTAAATAAAATGATCTTAAAGTAAGAGTAATTTATATTAATTACTCAATTATATTTACATTCTTCATTTCTTTGATTTTAGTACTAAATTATGAGAGATATTTGCAAACTTAGTTATGTACATATTAAAAAACTTGTTCTGAAAAAAGGCTTCTTGTTTAATATAAAAAAAATCCTCATACGTTTTCATAACAAATAAGTATATTTCTTAAAACATAATTAACATAAATACATTTTAAGTAATTTGGTGAATTGAATGTTCATTTAAAAAAAAACTTTATTTCTTATAAACGTGTAAACTTCTACATTTAAAAAAAGAAGGCTGTTAAGGCTAAAATGTCTTTGATTTCACATTAAGAAGAATAAAATTCTAAATGAAACATTTACAGTGTTTTTAATCATAAAAGAAAATGATTGAAATATTAGGCTTGTCCGAAATGTTAGCATACCTCTCTCAGACGTTGCAGGATCCTGTTTCAATGTCGGTCATCATAGAACAACCGAAAAAGGATATCGTGCATCTGCATGCACATCTTTCGGAGTGGGAACTTGTGAGATTTCCAGGTTTTTATCCTTGAGACACGTGATTTAACATCTGTGAAAATTCTGTCAGGAAAGCATTCTGGGGATGAATGTGCAAATGTCTTACTGCAACTTTTAAGGTATCTGCTTTAGTGTGTCAAAGATTAAATTAGATAAATTTTTATTAAGATTAAAATAGTGAAGATCCATAACTACCGGCAAATATGTAGAAATTTACTTGTCAAAAATAATTTGCTTAATGACGTTTACGTGATTTCTTACTTTACATAATAATGATTTAAATCTTTTTCTATTTTTTTGGCCTTGAAAAACATAGACCTGGTAGTGCTATATTTTTGGTGAATGAAACACATGCTAGTTGACATGCCTTTAGCAATTTGCCTAAGGACATTTAAGGTCTCCCTTTCTTTTGATCAGGATAAGAATAATTTTGAAACTTGCACCAAGAATAAAGTTTCAGTTGATCATATTTTAAATGTGACTTTGGTTTCACTTGATCATATTTTAAATGACACAGATTTTAAATTGGACCAAATATTTTCCAGACATCGTGATTTTTCTTATTTTTCTGGAAATGTTTGGACTTATGAAGTTGGTTTGATTTTGTCATGACAACTAGGGCTGAGAAACAACAACAACAAACCATATTTAATGCTCATATTGTTTGATATTATTTTGATTTAAATAAAAGAATCTTAAGTATTTAAGGTTTTATCTTTTATTTTAAATCCATGTATTTTTCGAATGTCATAGATTTATTTTAAAGAATCTTGAAATTCCCTTTCAGAAAGAATTTTTCTCTAAGAGCTAAGCGTGGAGCTGATGACTGATGGCTTAGTGCCCTGGTCTTCAATTTAGTAGTATACGAGTTCAATTCAATTGTGGATGCAGTTTTATGTCTTTTTTATGTTGTTCGTCTTGGATAAATAAATTATTCTTTACAAAAAGACGTAAAGTGACAAACAAATTAAATTCAAACAGAAAGCCGTCACTTCTTACAAAGTATAAAAAAAGCCTCAAGTATCTACCATGCAAAATTTAACTTCTTTCATTAACAATGACTGATCGAAAATATTCTTTAAAAGCCTATTTTTGGAGCTCTATAACAAAAAACAATAAAGCCTAGTTACTGTTTATTGTTATAGAGCGAAAGCTGTTATCTCTTATTCCAATCATATTTCTGATCAATATTTCCTTTTGGTATATTTCCAATGTTAAAATCTCTTATATATTTTATGAGTTTTGCTAAATAAAATATTAATTTATTTGATAAATATTTGTCTTATCATGTTATATAAATGTGTGTATAATGTTTATTATCATATGTTCCTACATCATTGTATACCTACGTTTTCAATCATATTATAGTCATGAAGCGTAAATTTTGTTTCATAAAGTTACAATTGAATTATATATCCATATTTATATTTGCTTCAATATGAAAATAACAGTTTAGAATTTTTTTTTTACAAAAAATTAAATCTAGATAAATCTAGATGGATCATTAATTACTTAATTAAATTGAAAATTAAATTACTTAATTAATTTCTTGATTGCCCAAACTTCAATATATATATATATATATAAATATAACTAAACGTAAAAAAAAATACTAAACTAAATTTTACAAAGGAAATCATATTATATATATATATATATATTAAAGAGTTACGCGTTTTCAAAATTAGTTAAGTTATAAATGTACTTAATAGATATGATATTTTAAATATAATATTCAGGTATATTTATTATGTTCTTGAAATTCAAATATGTTAAAATACTAATTTGTATTTCAACATATTTTTTCACAAATAAATATTAAGATAGCATTATAAAAAGTAAAGTAGTTATTCTTAAATGTTAAAAAGTTAAATCTTTGAAGACAAAATAAAAAGAATTCTGGTGTATAATTAAGCAATGTTAAAGCAAAATCCTATACAGTGCAAATATTAGAGTAAAAAAAAAAAAAAAAAAAAAAAAATTTGCTTTTCAATAGTACGTCTTTCAATTTTCTTTAAAATAAATTTTGAGTGCATAAAATTTCATTGTAGTAAAGAAATAAGCATTTTAATCTGAAATAATTTCTTTACATTGCAGCAAAATTTTCTCCCTAATTTATTTGTTTTAATTCATTCTTTCTCTCTCTAGAATTTAAAATTGTAACTTTAATAATTCTTTGTATGAATCAAACATTTTTGATAATTTAATAACAGAAATATTTAATGAGCTATGCTAAATAAAGAAATATTAAGTAAATATACTTGAACATAATGTTAAAAAAGGAATAGTCAAAACTTATGAATACTAATAAACATACATGTTTGCATTTCTTTATCACTCTATTCTTGCGTATGCGTCATACTGGAATTCTTCATTAAAAAAAGTAGTTTTTGAAATAAGAACATTGGAAATATAAGCGTTAAAAAAATATAGAGCTTGTGTTGTAGAATATATGAAAAAATAGGCAAATATAATGCAGATTTTATTGCAAACAAAATAATTTTTTTTTATTTATTCCAGCTGCATTTAAAAGTTTATGAATTCTTCACTTTATTAAATCACCGTTTTCTTTAAAAATAATTTTATCTGTAATACGACAGTCTTCATAGTAAATTGAAAAACTCAAATTAGTTTTAATGTAAAGAATAAAATCTTCAGTCACGTGAATGTGATGCAAGAACTTTAAAAATCTTTAACAAATAGCAAATTTCTAAGCAGAAAACAAAAGTTTTTAAAATAATTAACATGAAAAATATTATACGCTTATTTATTTTTATATGGTTGATTATTAAAGAAGCTGGCACTCAAAAAACTTAACAAGATTGTTCATTAATAAATTTTGAATTGGAATTATTAGTTAAAATTGAAATAGGAAAAATATTTTAAGTTAAAATAGGAAGGAAATAATTGAAAAGTATTCTTGTGTTATAGGGTTTCACTCACAAGCTTCTTTATTCGTTTTGCTCGATATATTTAGCTTTTGATTATGTTACAGGAAATGATAGTTCTAATAAAACTGTGTAACAATCAAAATTATAGGGGAAGGTTTTTTTTTATACTTTGAAGGCTAAACTAATGAAATTCTATAGATGCTAAATGTTTGAGTTGATATCAATTTTTTAACATTTAGATTATTTATAATTAATTTCTGAACGAATTTCAACCTACTTATAAATCTAAAAAAAGCTCTCGTAATAAATATGAAATATTATGTTTTCATACTATTTTAGTTTTTTTTATAGATTGATACACTAAATTTTGTATTGTGACTAAAATTTATAAAACTCGTGAAAAGCGCTTCTCCTTGATTATCAATTAAAGTCTTATTGAAATAAGAATTTTATTTTAAGAGACCTAAGTTGATTTGATTGTCTGTAAATGTGTAACATGTGTCTATATGTGTAAACTGTACAGCGGAAATATTTTGAAGATATACAAGGCACAAAAGAGAGAAAAAAACACATACTTTTTATATAGTTTAAAACAATGAAAATATTATTGAAATCATATCACCGTAATACACAATTACAATATCAAACAATCACAAATGCAGTCTTGATATTTGAAATTGCTTTTTCCTTTGAGGTCATTTAAAAATCATTGGCACACTTCTCAACAAAAAATCTTGAATAAAATTGTAATGCTTAAATTCGATGTTTTATAGGATGTGATTTGTTTTGATGTGAATATTTTTTTAATTTCAGTAGAAATTTTATAAACAGATAAATATGGACGGTTATAATAAATATTAAAAATCATTATTGCAATCAGTTTGTATATTTTATTCTTGTAAATCACTAAATATGAAGTAATTTAAATCAGTTACTTTATAAACATAATACTTATTATGCTAAGTTTTGAAACTGTAAAAAAACAATTTAAAATTCATTAAAAGAAAACCTTGCTTCAGTTATTGGTGCTAGATATTCTTTTTGTTTTTCATTTTATAATCCCCGAGTTTTCAATATTTAGGTAATTTAAATATAGAAATGTAACAAGAAATCCTATTACAGTGAAATTGCAAAGCAATTGAAAAATTTAAGTGATCCTTCAAAGATTGTTCGAATGACTTTTAACCACGTTATATATTTATTTGCGTTAAATTGCCGTGTGAAAACATCAACGATATTTTTCTACCACTTTTATATCTAAAACAAAGTTAATAAAATCTCCTGCAAAATCAATTTCGTAGAACTGTAGCTCATACGTGTCGAATACGCAAGCAGTTCTACATTATTGGCATTTCGCAGAAATCAGAAGAGCTTGGTAATTGTTTAATTAAAGCTTGCGCACCAAACATCCATCATTCCAGAGGTTGGGAATGAGAGGAAGTGGTAGAAAGGTGAGAGAAAAAATCCCTCCGCACCATTTCCAAGATAGAACTTAATTGCCAGTTCTGTCTTAAAGATACTCGTTTTTTTCCTCTTTTTTCCCTCTCCATTTTGATACTTTCACTTGGTACAAGTTCTTGTCTTCTTTCATTTGTTCCTGATTTCTCTAATTTTGATTTTAGTTTTAAGTCCTCTTTTTTATTTCCTCCCATTTTTCTACTCTTCTTAGGGGCTGTTAGTTTCATTGTTATTCAAAGTTCTCTTCGTTGGACGAGGAATCATTAACCGCATTTTTTGGGAAAAAAGAAAGTCATTTGGTCATCGTAAAAAGGTTCTTTACAAGGAAATCCAATTCAATTCAAGTATTTTATATGGATCTTTGTAAGGGTAATTTCTTTTTCTCCTTTTGTTCATGGAGATGATCCTTGATAAAAGTTTAGAGGAATCTCTATTGAGATACTAAATGCCTTTTATACGATTATGGTAGATAAAAACATGACTCAGAGAAATGATTATTTGTAAAAATTTTATCTATCGAAAAAAATTATTCGTAAAAAAGTAGTTTTATAATCAGTTATTTAAAATAATTCTTTCTTGAATGAATATATTACACTCCATATTTTACAATATCAATAACATATAATTTGTTTCTTTTATTAATGAATAGAAACTTTGAAATTATGTTTTTAGTATCAAAAACATAGTTTTAAAAATTTCTATTTGTTAATTTCATTAGATTAGAAAATGGTAAAAGTTTGTTTGGGGTTTAGAATTAGCTGAAGCAAATTTAATATATTTGTAAACATAATTAAATTTAATATACAGAATTTAAAATTTATAGCTCAAATCATACTTAGAACTATTGAAGAGAAATTGGATAGGACACCATCAGATAACTGTAAATCTCAACTCTTATTTTATATGACAACAATTGTTAAACCTAAGTGATTACTTTATATAATTATAAAGTTATCACTTACATTTTATTCTAAAATATTTTAATATTTTCATACAGATGTGTCAAAAACTTAGATTAACCAATACGGCATGATGCAAAAATCACAATGTCTTAATATTCTTAATTAAATATCAAATGATTGTAATGATAAGGACTGTATTAAGTAATAATGCAAGGTATGACTATAAATATTAATATTATAAGAATTAAGAGTATAACTTAAACATAAGATTCTTTTCATTTTGTTAGTTTGAAACTGGAGTCCAAATTTTTCCTTTGAGTAACAGTGCTATATTACTTGCCATTTTCATGTATATTATATACTAAAGGACCCAAAATATTTTGTCTTCATAAGTAAAGCATGCTTTTGTTGAAAATAAAATTTATATTGAAGCATTGTCTTGGTGAAACATTGCTCCTATTTTTGGAATAAAATTTCAAGGAAAGCTGTAAATGAAAGTTTAATATTTTACTATATAGTGAAATTTAATATGGTTGAAACGTATACCAAATTAGTAACTATTAATAAGCTTAAATTATAAGCCATCATTAAAGCTATACTATCAGGTAGTTTGGAGAGTTAATATATAAGTAAATCATGACAGTAATATTTCTACTTGTCCTATTCATCTGGTTTAAAAATTTTTTTGCCTGAAAATATAACTTCGATACCTTTATAACCTAAAAATATAAGTAATTGATCTTTGCTTTTTTTCTTAGCCAATTTCTTTGCATAACATTAATTGGGAACATATGAAAATAGCTTATTTTTGTGTTTCATATATTTGATATTTTACATTGTTACATACATTTGAAATTGGCAAAGCTTATCAATATTATTCCTTAGAGCTGGAATCCAATGCCTAGATCCTCCTCTCCCTTCTCCATCTGATGTTGAGGTGAAACTTAGTCTGGATACAAATCATCCTGGCCTTTTTAAAACCGATAATTTCATCACAATAGACGATGAGGCAGCCCCCCTGCACTTCCCGTTGAACACTCTGCACATTTTTACAGACGGATCAAAACTAGATGAAGGTGTAGGTACAGCCTTTGTAGCTTATCGAAACAGCTCTAAGATCCACACGTGGAAGCAAAAACTCCGCAAACAGAATTCTGTCTTCCAGGCAGAGGTCATTGCCATCAAAGAAGCTGTCAAGTTTGCCAAAGAACAGCAATTTCCTGTAATTATTTGGTCAGATAGTCAAGCAGCCCTGAAATCTATCAGCAATCCAACAACAACTAGTCTTATGGTTCGCTCCATCCAAGCTGAACTGACCAACTTCTTCTCCATCCAATTAAAAGGGATTAAAGCCCATGCTGGCACAGAAGGGAACGAGGAAGCTGATAAGGAAGCGAAGAGTGCGGCCTCCTCTTCGCTCCAGCCTCTCATTGTTCCCCTCCCACGCTGTCATCTCAAACAAGAATGCCGGAAATGGATATTCGAGAACTGGCAACAAAGCTGGACTGATTCCAAGACAGGACGCTTGATTCATGAGGTGGAACCCTCTGTCTCAATGAAGCCATTAAACTGGACAAGAAATGAAATTCTTTTTATGTCTAGTCATGGCCCATTTCCAACATACTTCCACCGATTTAATCTTGCAGTCTCATCTAATTGTACCTGTGGAGACATAGGACATCCTCTCCATTACATCACGGTTTGTCCATTGACTGCTTCCTGGCATCTGTCATGTCCAGCTCCCAGATGGTTAGTGACCTGGAAGAAAGCAATCCTCAACAACAAGATTTCCAGGAGAAAGTTGAACCAGCTTGTGGACTTCCTAATCACTCAAGAAGGACTTTTTACTTGGTTCCATGACGATACCAGCTAGTAACGGCTCCCAACCATATGTCATATCAAACTCCTGCCTCATCTATCTACTTAAAACTCTGCTCTTTACTTTGTAAAGACCATTTAACTCCTTATCTATTTCTTTTAATTACCTATTTTGTTATGCTCCTTGTTTTATGTAATTCACCAATCACAGTTTTTCATTTTTTTTTTAAATTTTACTATAATATTGTTCTATTACATAACTTTTGTACACATACCTGTATATATTTCCCTTATTATTTGTAATGTTTTGTTAATTTCATTTAAATTGTCCATTACGGTGTCTATGCTTGAGAGCACAAGGCAGCAAAATGGGCGTCCTTCCTGCAGTTACCCCGTTTTTCTCTCCAGCGGCTTCCATCACTCTGGTATAGCTCTTCTGAGCTGGGTACAGGGAAGCTCGCTGGCGTAAACGTAAACATTTGAAATTGTCTTTCATGAACCCTTATTAGTAATGTTGATTGAAATTTTTTTCACTAACAAACTGCTGATAGCTTTTAAAGTTTTATTGTAGCAAATATTCATGAATTTCCAATTTATTTGTGAAATTTCTAACTTTAAGCTGCTATTTAAAGAGAAATTGCCTGCAGACAATAATAGTAAAGAAGAAGAATTGAAAGCTAATATTTTTTCTCAAACCTCAAAGTACACTGTTGGCCACAGTAAATGAAACACCCTGATAGAAGCATACAAATAACATGAAATTTACAACATGCATTAATGGAAGTGAGATATGCAAATGATTAGAATTTCAGTGGAGATTCAGCACACATTACACGCACCTGTGGCGCCACTTCAAAATGTAATTTAAGACTTGGAGATTTCGACGATTTCAAGTTTGGCAATTGTGTTTTTCTTGTGGTTTAAAATAAAATTAAAAAAAAAAAAAACGTTCAATTTTACCTCGTAGATAACAGCGATCACTTTTTGATGAATTATCCGAGTTTGACAGAGGAAAGACTGTGGCCTACTGAGATTGTAGATTATCTTTCTAGGAAATCGGTAGTCGTATTGGACGAAACCAAACAACTATAAGACAGATATGCGATCATGCGGTGCAGGACGGTACGATGGACCGACGTGTTTGATCGGATCCGTGTCAGTGCACCACTTCACGTGCATTCACGTGCAAAAATTGTGCGCACGACAGTGATGGATCGCTCAGTTACATCATGAACTAGCACAGCACATTCAGTCCGTAACGCATCATCCAGTGTTTACGCGTACAATTTGATGACGTTTACAGCAGAGAGGTCTGTCCCCAAGACGTCTATTCCTTCGTCTACAGGATCACAGACATTTCCACTGCTAATGGTGTGATGAAAGAAGGATGCAGATAGCAGAATGCAATGAAATTGCCTTTATTGACGAGTCACACTTCTGTCTGCAATACCGCTATTGTCACTTTCGGGCTTCACTGGAGACACCGTGGAGAGATGATGCTGAACAGCTGTGTTATGCACCACTACACTGGTCCTGCACCGAGTATGCGGTGGTATTGGATATCACCCTAGCACTCCTTTAGTATGGATTGCTGGTAATTTAAACAGCAAGCGCTACATCTCCGAGGTGTTGCAGACAGTTGTCCTTAATTACCTTCAGGGCTTGTCCACAGGAATATTTCAAAGGGATAATGCACGACCATACGTGGCACGCATTGCCCAAAGGTTCTTCTTCAATCGTCAGATTGAATTGCTTTCCTGGCCGGATCACTCTCCTGATCTTTTGCCGATAGAAAACATGTGGTCTATGGTTGCTCAACGATTGACCCAGATTATATCCCTAGCTGCTGCATCAGATCAAATTTGGCAAAGTGTGGATACTGTTTGATTTTCTGTACACCAAGTACACATCCGAAGTCTCTTTGAATATGTGCTGAAGCGTGTGGTAGCGGTGATCTCCAACAATGGTGGCTACTCTGGCTACTGATTTTGGCAGGAACCACACTTCAAAGAAGTCTATGAATTTAAACATTTGATACTTGGTCAACATCTTATCGACAAAATAAATTTTGTTGTGATATCTCTTGCCTTTCTTGGAGTTGTCAATTTGATGGCCAGCAGTGTATTATTGCATCAATTTTGCCTGGTTTGTAATTTTTTAAATAGGAAACATATTTAACTCTTAAAATAATTAAACAATTTATTACCTAGCTTCTGATGCTGAAAAATAGAAAAATGATATTAATATGATTTTTAAAAATATTAATGTGAATTCGGGGTAAGATTTTGTTTTATACTGTAAGAAATTTTATCAATAGTTTTCCCAAGTAAAATATCAATAGTTTTCCCAAGTACTTTCTGCATTATAACAGTTCAAATACATTTTA
>JAPDSC010139180.1:392439-402736 GCA_026290005.1 Latrodectus geometricus
AAAATTAAATTCTAATTCTATAATTTAAATTATAAAAATATATTTTTATGATTTTATATTTTGGAAAACTAAGTAACTATTTTAATTCTAGATATATATATGTTAATCTGAATATATAAAATCTAAAAATAATGAAATGAGATATTTATGTGGGTAGTATTAAATTATATGAGCAATTCTCTCACTTTATAAATTGTAAGCTAAATAAATTAAATAATAATAATATATATATATACATGCAGAGAGGGAGAAAGAAATTGAGACATCGAAAGAAAACTTTGCAAAATTCAAAGCGAGTGTGCATTATCATTACAAAGCATCATCATGTTATTATTTCCAGAGGAGTTACATATCTTTGTAAGCCAGCCAATTACCTTTATTTAGAAAAAGAGAAATGTTTATAATCTTCTTAATTCTTGCTACTATTTTATCTTACTTTGGGATGTTGCACAGTTTTTATATATACCTATATTTGCTTTCATAACTAAGCCTGATTTCAATTAAAATCTCAACTGAAATACAATAAATTTCTCATAAAGTTACACTTTTAAACTACTTATCAAAATATTTACAAGTTAAGACATTCTGTAATCTATTATAAAAACTACGATATAAAATGTGATAGGCTATTCAATTACAATTCCCTCTATAGAGGGGATGTGATCGCTTTTGAGAGACGATGTTTAATCTTACATATTGCTGACTAAGCGCTTAAATCTGTATAGGGTGGCCTTCATTTTGATTATATGGATGAAGTATTTATTACGAAATGAAACACGAAAAAATAAGGTAGTCGTTTTTCTTCCCAAAAAATATTTCTGTCTTAGCTCTGACTCTCAACTTTGAAAGGTTTTCTGCGCTCAATCGGGTTCTGTATTGCCTTGTCAATAATCGGATCGAGCAGCACACTTGCCAAGCTGCTGCTTCCATCCATCCATCTTCTCGCCCTATCGACCTTTAGTGTTATTGCGTCTGTATCCACCCTGACCACAGCCTTTAACCCCCCTCTCTTAAGGACCCCTACATCCTTCTCGTATAGGGGAATCTGTTAGGTAGAAATATTGAGCCCCTTGTGGCTGTAGGTGAATTGAGAGCCATAACCAACGACTAGGATGAAGACAGATTATGCCAGCCAATGGCTGTAAAAACGTCCATCACACATGTCCCAATGGAAGAAACACAAAGTTTGAAATTTTCTTAATGATGCTTTCGTTACAAAACATTGCTCTTTTTAGAAGTGAATAAATTTTTCTTGAGCTATAATTATGCAAGTTAAAATCAATTGTTTCGCTTTTATCGAGAACATAATTTTAAGGAGCACTTTTTATACAATCGTCGCCAATTTTTTACAATTATCACAGTCATTAGTTCCACTCTTCTGTGGATATGTTTGCTCTTGTGTTTCCTTTTTTTTATTATATTATACAATGTATATAATGCCATTGATCTGCTATATAAGATTTATGAACATTAAATAAAATTCAATAATTTGTATTTATTTCTGATGTCATATATGTACAGCAATATTAAATACCAGTAAAAAATGAATAAATACTTTATTTACAAATATTTCGCAATCACGCAAGCAAATATAAAAGCATTTAAATTTTTCTTAGTATCCCTATTTTTTAAAAGCAGGTTATAATACTGAATGTGTGCTTCAGTTTAAGAAATTAGTTCTCTAATTTATTAAAACTATGGAATGGAAGATAAAATGTTGATCCTTAACATATAAGAGAAAGTGAAAACAAACTAGTAATATTGAATTTTAATTGATGATTTGAAACCATTTTTTCACCAATAATGCATTTTATGAATAAGATACATTTTTATCAAAAATATAAAATAGAAAATTAGCTAACTTATTTTGTCTATATATGTTTTCATTTAACTAATTTATCCTTTAAATTTACGATTTACTGTTTTATAAGTAAAACAGCATTGAAAAGAAATTTTTGTGATATAGCTTTTATGATTTTTCCAATTCTTTCTTATTTATTTAAATAACTTGTTTGCATTTGTTGATATTTTTATCATCGAAGAAAACTTCAAGAAAGCTGTTCCGAGTGAAGAATTATCAAATATGTGCATGTAAACTTTTAAAACTTGCAGTAGCACTTAAATTTTTAAGATGTATCTTATAATTATGAATTCAAATAAATTAAATGGCATTCAGAGGTAAGCAAATTTAGAGGAAATATATAAGTATCAATAATATAATAATTTATAAATTTAAATAAATAGGTTTGGAATGAAACATATGGTACGAAAAATTTATAATAAAATATTTTCTCTTATGAAAGTAAAATCACTTCAATAAAAAATTTTCTAAAAAGTAATTATTTATATGAATAATTAATACACACATGTTTTAATTTAATTAATTTAAGTAAAGCATCCTTAATTTTTTAAAAATTAAAGTGAATATTATTTACTTTTAATTATTATTTAAAATTATATACAAATACAGTAGTTACATATTAACTAGTAATTTATTTGAAATACTGTATACATTTTTTGTCCCAAGGTCAATTCTCGGGAATATGTAATTGAGTGTCAAAAAAGAAATTTATTCTTTTTCTACTTTTTAATAGATTATAAAGAAATAACATATTGTAATATAGCTGATAAAAATTGCTTTCTTTTTCTAGACGTTCGCAAATTCTAATTGATCACATACATTATATAAAGAATGGAAAATAAGTCATTTCAATCAGAAAGGAATCTCATAATTGACAATTTGAATAATCTATTGCCAAAATAGTTATAGAAAATTAAAACTTTGAAGAAATTCATAAGATTAAAACGATATGTCGTCTTAATCTTATGGAATAATCAGAAAAGGTATAATTATACAGGGAGTTTTTCTTTCCACTTGCCGAAAGCCTTCTCTAGTCACATGGATATTGTAGCAAAATTCAACTAATGAAGGGGAAACTGATCCTTAAAGAGATCTTCATTATTGAACCTTGAAGATGATTCAGAAGGCGTTGGTGGGAGACATCTGAGGAAAATGAAGGGCAAAACAGAAAATTTCATCTCAATGACAAACAAGACCAAGATTGTACATATACTTATCCCCGACACCCGCTCTGATTGATCCATTACAGATCCGAGGTTCGTATCACGTCTTGCTCAAATTGTACACATTTCGGAGGTCTGGCCTCTAATCGGATCAAATGAAGATTAGGTGTGGTGCCCCACCCCAGCTACCCCTTGAAGGGGTCATCCATCACCGGGGGTGGGAAATCATTCCCCTGCACTTCATTTTAACTCTGACATGTTATACGAAGCGTCCTCTTCACCCAATTAGGCAAGGATAAAATTTCGTTTATCCTGCTTCAGGGGGGAAGGCCATAAGAAGGTTTTGGGAATCTCCCAGTTCTTCGCCCTTTCTCTGATATAGGGTGAAAGCAATAATGGGTCATAAACAAGTAAATGAGTAATATTTTAATTTTGATGTAAGGAACAAAAATCCTTCATAGAGATGAGTTAAACTGAAAAATTTTTTAAGAATATGATATTAAATTATATTAATTCTAAATTAATTTAATTTTAAATTGTATAGAAATGAATGAATTAATTCTAATTTTAGTGAATGCATTTTAAATTTAATAGATTGTAAATTCTGGGGAAATCTATCTCTCGAAACTTTTATGTAATAATGATAATAAAATAATTTTTATTAGAATTAAAAAGAAAAATTTTATAACTGTGAAATGTAAATGGAAACAAATATAAGAACGTCTACCATAAATATTTGTTAAAATATACTTTGGGGAATTTTGAATTAAAACTAATACTAATTTAGATTAAAAATATTCTCTTGTATTTTATTAAATTTAAAAAAAAATTTTAAGTTGTGTGAAGAAAATACTTGTTAAAATTTTAATGCTTCTGTTTTAAATCTGAATCATTTTCGTCTATGTATTACAGAATATTCAACTTAATTCCGATATCAATGTTAAGGGGTTAATATCATTCAATATCATAAAAAGTCCATACACTTAGGATCATTTTCAATAATTTAATTAAGCTTCTAAAATAGAAGATAACAATGAGTTTTCTACTAATTATTCGGCAATTTAGTTCTAGCACTTTCAACGAACATTCGATAAAAGAGATTTTCGATAAACAGATTTTTTTAATTTAGTAATTTCAGTAATTTTTTTATTTGATGACAATAAAATTGATAAATTTAGTCATTAGTCTAGTGCATTTTAAAACTGAGAAATATACAAAATCAAGTATTACTATTATAGTAAGGTAAGGTATGGTATTTCTTTAATTCAATGTAGAATATTATGCTTATGAAACTTTATTGAACTATTTATTACAAAAATTGAGTTTTGTTTTTTTGCTATAAATCTTCTGGAATTATTGTGTCAGATTCATAAATTGGTTGATCAGATGATTCCCTGTTCTAGTTGGTAAAAGTGGATGGTAGACTTTAATTGCGGTGTAGATTCCATTATGCCGCGAAACCTTCTTGACAGTAATATCTCAGGCATTATACGTAGTAGCTTTATACGGTGTAATCTGTTATTATATAATATGAATTGGTTATTGAGTGAAAAATGATCATGAAATGAATTAAGTTTTCTAACCATATTAAGCCATCTGTTGACTGGGAGTAATGATGCTCAGCTATATGGGAATTGTTTACCGTCACTCTTGTACTTCATCGTTCAAACAATTATAGAAATTTTTCTAGTGCATTGTCATAGGGCTAAATTTTTTTTAATCGTCTTGAGGAACATTTTGAGCAATTTAAAAGATTGCTTTAATAACCTAGTTTGATAAATATTTATCTTCTCAATCATATGTGCCATATTTTTGCGAAAAAAGTCATACTTAAAAATATTATACTTATACCATTATTTGCAATTATGTCCTGTTCCATAATTGAGTGTTTCTTCAAAGATCTTACGAAGACTTATAGTGTTAATGGCATTTCGAGTGCTTAGGACCTTAAGGTCAGCAAAGCAAAATAGAAGATTTATAAAAACGACTGTAAAATTGAATTTAGAATTTAAAAACGGTATAAAGCTAACAGAATACAAAATAAGTATCAGAAAGGAATTTAAGCTATTAGCGGAAGACGGTCATCCTAATCTGTCTAAAGTTAGTAAGGAATCAATACATAGTGTAGATTTTCAGGCCATCATTCTTAATATTTCACAGAAAAATATGATATTCTAAATATATATGGGAAGTTACAAAAGATAATATATTTGATTTGAAATCACCTGGATCTAGCAACGGCAGATGATCATAGGATTGAGAACCATTAATGCATGAATCACAAAGTGACTTATTCCTCTATGTTTACGAGACTAAAAAAGTGTAAGATTTCGAAAAGTTAATGAATCATTCTAGATGCTCCATGTAAATGAATCAATGGTATATGAACTCGTTAAGTAATAAACTTTAACAACATCGTTGGTACTTATGCTTAGTTAAAGCATCGTGGAAATTTAAAGTTTAGATCTGAACACATATGAATTTTAGCTACCAATAAAGTTTCCGGTGACATTTATAGCTATATACAAGAGTAGAAGAGTTATGTATAATTTGAGTTATATAATTTCAGCCTGATGTAATGCAAAGGAGGCAGTTGCAAGACTACGATTAAAAAATTATTTATTAAAATACTTTCTACAATAATAAAATCATTCTAGTAATAGTATTCTGGACATTAATTCTTTAATGGTATGAAAAATGAGATTTTTAGCTGCTATTTTTTTTATTTTTATCTAACAGTAAGATAAATTTCAATCGCATGTTTCAAGTTTCATAGAAATTCCCTATTTTTGGGTTAGGAATAGTCATTTTAATTGTTATCTAAAGTCCAATAATAATTCCTTACGGTTCTCGTGAAAAATCCACATTCTACATGATTAGGAGTGGTTTTTCAGGATTTCTATTAATGTTCGACTTAAGAGAGCATCAGACGTCAATTCAAATGACTAAGGAATATACACTTCGTATCATGAGACAATCTGTTACTTTATTGAAGGTGACCAAATAAAAGATTTTGTAATTGCCTTTTTTGGATCAAATGCCTCTTTCATTTATATCTTAATCTGTACTTCTTTTAATTTCTTTTCTACAAATTTCTATATACTTTCATCTAATTTCTTTCCTATTAAGAGCTCTGACTTAAATGGTGTGGGTATATAATAACGCATTGTAATAACTCTACTTAAGCAAATTAAAAAATAAAGCACACTCAAAATTTCAATATTTTGAAACTTTTTTTTGAAGTTTTGGAAATCTGAAGAACAATTTTCCAGTTATTCGCAATATTTATGCGTACTGTTGATTGATCAACATATAAAGATATTTTTTATTAAATGTCTTTTCCTATGACATTTTCTGCAATCTTTGACATATTTTGTTATTTTTTTTATTAAATGTTAACATTAATGATTAACATTTTTTTACAATTAAAATTTCTTAATGTTTTGCCTTTTAATGGAAAATTATTAAAAAAAATAAAGAACAAAAAATGATAAACTGATAAAATATTTTAAATTATAGTTATAAACAAAATTCTTGAATAGCGTATATGAAGCAAAAATAAATAAATTAATTTAAAACGCTTGTGAGAGAGAGGGAGAGAAAGAGAGAGATTTATTATTTAATTTTTTAAAATATTTTTCAAATCCTTATTAAATTATTAAGGTTTTATTTAAATGCATATACAAACAACTGCACTAATTTTTTTTATATTCTGTTTTAATTAAAAGAAACATTTGTAACTATTTTTATGCAAACTTTAAAATTTATATTAATAGTCAAAATAAAAAATTCTTCATTTCTATAATAATTAGTATTTTAAAGATAATGTATTTTTTTAGTAATTTACGAAAGTTTTGCTATTTTATTTAAAAATATTAATGGATTGATTATATCAATATCGAAATAGTCTTCAATCTTTCTGTATGTTCTTTGCATAGTTGTTATTAAATTATATAAGAAACCTTTAAATGGAGTATTTAAATTAATTTAACCATTTTATAAAATCGTAAATTTATTTGCAACTCTAGAAAACTCTTATAAATTATTTCAACCAAAATTTATTAAAAATTTTAAGAAATTAAATGAACAAATGCTTAACTATAAATCACATTGAAAAATAAAACTAGTTTATCTGTTTTAATTGACAATAGGCTTACTAAAAGTGCCACTTTCCTTTATTGATACAGTAGAAATCAATAAGGAAAAGTTATTTTTTCAAAAGCATTAATCAGCCAAATGACTGAACTATAGCTTGCTACATTTTATATTTTTATTTCAACGGTTGGCACATTTTCCTCTTCACTGCAACTGCTGTCATTAAGTTTTAATGGATCAGTTCTGATCGGACAACTGTTTTTAAATCCCCACCACAGGCCTTAATCATTATTTGTCTTGACCTCGGCTATATACCAAAATTTCTGCTTTTTTCTCTACGCTCTCTCCCCCGGTTTTAGAAAATGAATGAAAGAATAAATTGGAGCTCAGCAGAAACTTTTCAGCGTCATTTCTCCTGGCTTTAATGGCGCAAAAACTAATTTGGCCAATGAGAAAAAAATCTCTGAGAAGTAAAAAAATTGAAAATTTATAAGGCCTGTAAAATATCGAGATTTTTAATGATGGTCTTTGACACCTAAACGTGTTGAAATAATTAACGATGACATGTAATTAAATTTTAAGAAGAAAATAATTGGTTTGGTTATTAGTTGCTGGTAAATATTTCTAATCATTTTTAAACCTAGTAAATAATTACAAATGGCCAGGGAAAAAATTGCGTCTAGAAAAACTGTTCCTTAGGTTCATATCAAATATTTCGTAATTGAAAATCTCTTATGCTGGTAAAAAACATAAATTAAATTATTTGAATTGGTTTGGTTAAAACCTTAATTTCTAAAATAATAATGTCAATCTCAAAGTTTATGATATTCATAATTATCTAGTTGTAGGCACACACTATATTTTATTTTTTAATATTTAATGAAATTATGTAAATAAAAATTATCGATATCTCGCAAATGATTCATAGATATATAGCTCCAGTGGTGTTGAAATAGCTATTATTATAAAAATATTTATATTTAATAAATAAATTTTTCCTATTATGCTTTCAAATAAAAAAGTCTACTTGTTTTACATAATAAACAGTTTTAATATTTCCATGATATTGTAATTCTCTCTTGTAACAAATATTTCTACATTTTATTGGAATAACTTTGATATCGCATAATGGACAGTCATGTTTGTCGTAAGAAATTTTAATATACACTACATAAATTGTCTTCTAGAAATATTTTTCATAGTTAACTGACCGTATTCACGTGTCCCAAGGAAAAAACCTGGGAAACTCCCAATTATCTACCACAACAGTATAGCATGCAAATTATGGAATAAATTACAAGTTTTATGTCTGTCTATCGATCTTTTAATCTATCAATACATACGTTATGATGAAAGTGATAAACCGGTTGGTTATTCATAATCAACACTTAATTTGGTAAATGTAATAAATTATAGAATATTTATCTCCCTTTTACCGGTAAATATATATAATGAACAACGAGTGATGGGGAATGTGATAAATTTCTATTATTTTGTAGAGATACTTTAATTAAAAGAATAAATATTTTCGAGTAATATTAATTTAATAATAAATGACAAGATTTATTTTTTAAGAATTTGATAAACGTCATTATGACTTCATATTAAGTAATAATCCTTCAATTTAGAAATTTAATGTGGCAGTTTTTACGTATTTTCAGTAAATATTTTAAAACAGATGTATTAGATAATTGCTGAAGTTATATATATCTGGTGTAAAATAAAGTATAATTTGAAATTTTAAAACATAAATTTTTTATTTCCATATATCTAATCAAAAACAAAACTTTTAGTTAAATATTAACTAATACTTATAGATAAATTTTGTATACACTGCATAATTACAGGCATTAACTAAAAGAGATCTAAATAAAGCAAATAATTAAGATTATTAGAATTTAAAAGAAACTGTTCTATGTCGAAACAAACTAAAACTTTTTTCTAAAAAGTATTTAGTTATATTTATTTCGTACATTATTACCAGTAAGTTTATTTATTTAGGTACATTAGATTACTTAGACATTTAGAATTACTTTTCAAGATTTTAGCATTTGCATTTTGCTTTGTGAATACATCGTTGATATCATTAACTTTCAGAAAGATGATTTCTAACACAATACTGAAGTTATATTCCTTAATCTGGAAAATCTTCTAGTAAAATAAATTTTTTTCACAAATAGTGAACTTATTTTAGTATAAAAAATAGGAGAATTCTCCTTGTTTTGTTCCTAAAATACTAATGTCTAATATGATCACTAATAAATTTTGTGGATCACTTCTTGCTGTGTCTATATCTGGAAGGAGAATAAGGATTCGCAGTTTCACTGTGTCATCAATATTACCTGAAGAAAATTTAAGATTTGAAACTTTCAATGTGACTTTTTTTTGTCAGTGATTCTAAACTTTTTTAGCTTTTTATGTATTTTCTTACTTGTTCTTGCCTAGTTAAAATATCTGTCTGGTTAAAAGGGATCTCACTTCCTCATTCTTATCCTAAACCTTTAAATTAATGGCAGGTAAACAGTCATTTTGCAATGGATTATAAAATTTCACATTAGAAACATTTTGTATTTCACAGATGATTTTATCGGAAGTGCCTTTAAATATTTCTTTTAAAGACCTTTGAACAATTTTAACAACTTTCACACAAGTTTAAGTAAACAATGACTCTTACTAGTAACCTTTTTATGATTTTAGAAGTTTTCTTTAACATTCTGTTTCTTCCCCAAAGCTAATTGATAAATGTGCGACATGAATTATGGTAATTTCCATAATAGTAGAAATACCACTTAAACTATGTGAATTAAACATCAATAAAAACCCTGAATAACAATGTATCAACAAATGTTGCTTAGCAGGGGAGTACGTCATGACGGTAGAGCTTTGCAGATAAGAAATCTGAATGATATTTGAAAAAGTTATGGATTTGTATTGTATTCCCTTTTACTGGTTAGAGATTTTATAAAATAACCAGCAAAGAGGATAAATATCCAATAATTTATCTTAGTTACCAAGTTTATTGCTGATTATGAATAATCCTGGAAATTAACATAATCATTTACTGGTATTTATGCATAATGTAAAAAATCTGGAAGTTTATTACACTCATTTTAACCTGTTTCTTGTAAACAATTATTGGGAGGAATTTTGAAGTAGATTTCAAAACATTTCTTTTTCG
>JAPDSC010139180.1:403136-421363 GCA_026290005.1 Latrodectus geometricus
GACTCTATCATGACTCTATCGAAGAGCTTAAGAAACCGAAAAAGAAAGAAAGTTTTAATAGAAGTAGTTTAATAATGCTTCTCATAAAATCAATAGAAATAAAAGATTATTCATATGTGAAAATTAACGATCCGTTGCTAAATGACTATTTACCTGCAATTAATTTTGT
Organism: Latrodectus geometricus; assembly: GCA_026290005.1. Taxonomy (NCBI): domain Eukaryota; kingdom Metazoa; phylum Arthropoda; class Arachnida; order Araneae; family Theridiidae; genus Latrodectus; species Latrodectus geometricus. Next base: position 403,306 of record JAPDSC010139180.1, read on the forward strand.
GATTTAGAATGAGAATGACGAAGAATCCATTTCAACAATACAGGTATTTTAACTAGGTAAGAACAAGAAAGAAAATTTAGAAAAAGTGCTAAAAAAAAAAAAAAAAAATGAGAACTACGGCAAAAAAAAAAGATGTTGAAAGTTTCAGATTTTAAATTTTCTTCAGATAATATTGGTGGCAAAGTGAAACTACAAGTACCAGAAGTAGACAGAGCAAGAAGTGGTCCACAGAATTTATTAGCAATTATATCTGACATTCAAAACCGAGACATTTAGTTTTTATGAATAAAACAAGGAAAAATTTTCTTAGTGGTATACCAGAAATCAGTTCAAAATCTGTGAATAAAATTATACTTGAAGAATTTCCAGAACAAGATACATGTCTTCGAGATTGTGTTAGAAAATCGTCTTTCTGAAAGTCAATGCTATTAACATGATGTTTGCAATATAGGGTGTAAATCTGATGATAAATACAAATGTGGAAAATCTCGAAAATTGTAATTCTAAATGTCTTAGTATTCCAATAAACCTAAATTAGTAAACTTATATGTAAATATAAGCAAATAATTTTTTGTAATATAGGTTTGATTTGTTTTGACATAGAACTATTTCTTATAAACTCTCAACACTCTAAATTTTATTCTTTATTCAAGTCTTTTAACACAAGATATAAAAATTATTTGCAATTTAAATTTCTATTTTATTTCAATATATATGAATCAAGCATTTACTGAAATATCAAAATAGAATTTATTTCACTTCAGATATATAACTTGTGCAGTTATATAATACATCTGTCTTAAAATACCTCTTGAAATCCATGAAATTATTTATTTAATTAAAAATATGAATAAATTATTTATTTCAGCTTTATTTGTATATCAATGACATTTATAAATACGGGTCTAACTCTAAAAATATTTTGCTTCCTGAAATTTAGAAAATTTGCTTCTTGATTGTTAAAATTATTATAATGAATAGGAAGTTCTTTGTAAACAATTAAAAAGCAAATATCCTTACAATGGCCTCTTATTTTCTTCTCACTTAGTTAAATCAAGAAACTTCTAAAAAGTTTATATACCAGATACTTTGAAATTTTTTATAGTTTATTTTATTTTATTTTATTTTTGCCACTGTATATTTCTTTAAAAATCTTTTCATTCACTTTACACCTTTTAGTCAATGCAAAGGGAGATGTCAGTTGTTTTTCCAAATAAAGAAAATAATGAAATGTATTTTAATTGGTTAGATATTTTAACTATACATTTTTAATTATATATTTCATTTATCTATAATATATGTCACAAATATATATCATTCATCTATAAAATATGTCACAAAACAATAAGTGTTATATATTATCATACTTACAAAGGATTATTTTTGTTTCAACTGCTCTCATTTTTTTAAATTAATTCATTTCTTTATCATTAAAATAAAATCCTTTCCATTAAAAGTAAAGAAAAAAAATAGCAAAGCATATCGAAGGGATTGAATGATCTGAAGTGCTTTATTTTTTCGTACACATAAACAGAGAAAAAGAAAAATATTGTTTGATGTTGTGTATGCAGAGAATTTTCTATCTCCCATGCTGCTGATCCCTCCATTTCCCCCTTTTTACAACAACTATTTTCCAGAAGATGGATCCTGGTTTCAAGAAGTCATCATCCAAAGTAAAGGCCATCTTCTCCACCCTCGTTGGAAGAAGATAACTAGATACGGAAGAGAAAAGTGGTCCAGGAAAAAACGCTTTTTTTCAGTAACAGCATTAGGATCACTTAGGAAAAGAACGAGACATTGAAATTCTCATTATCATTGGAAGCGTAGAAAAGAGAGAAAATGTCTCGATAAAACGGCGACGACGTTTAACACTGACGCTCAAGCCAAAGAGAAGACCGTAATTAGCCCCCTTTTTGGGGAGTGATCAAAGCGAGTATAACAAAACAAAAGCTGAGGGAGAGGACAATTTGCTTATCTTTTCAGTCTTTTCACTCCTTAAGCTTTTGCTTTCGATTTGTTTCGCTCAGCATAGTCTACTTATTTTCAGTTAGAATATTTTTTTCCCCAGTTGATGTGAGAGAAGGGGATTGAAGTTTGATTGATGCATTTCAAATCCTTGCACCAATGCAAGGAATACTCTGATAATAGTTGGGGATTCAAGTTGTGCCTATTAAATTTATGTTGAAAAACAAAGAAATGAGTTTCAACGAGATCAGTCTCCTGTTTCAAGTTTACAAATTCCATTTCAAACCAATAAATTATATATTTACTAAATATGCAAGAGTTTAAAATATATTAGTTACATAATATTCCATTATAAGTTTTAAAATAAATATGAGTCATAAAATTAATATGGTTATTACAAGAATTTATTATTCCTAGTATTTGTGGTGCGTGATTTTCTGATAAGTATTTTTATCTATAAGAATATTTTTGAATTAACTCAAATTTAATCCTACCAATAAAATTTATAAGTAAGATTCAGAAAGGAATAATTTCTCATAAAGTTTATATTTCTCATTAATATTGAATGTAATCAATATAAAAGAAGTATATATTATATTAAAGAAGTATATATTTATTATGCTAATAGTTATTATAAAAGTATTATGGCACCTAGTATTTTATTGCATATTCATACAGTTATATTAGACATTATGTACTTATACATCCCTTTAGATCTGTTTATTGTAAGACAAATAGATTGTTAAGCAATTATTTAGGCGGGAAAATATTTTTATAATTATTGACTTTTGAAAATGACTTTTTAGTTTGAAATGTGAAGTAATTTGTTTTTACAATTTACCAATTGTTTCATTTTGCTTTTCCTCTTTAAATCTTGTGAATTATATGATAATTTGTCAGTTTTACCACAACTTGTAATTTAAACTTTTGTTAAATTCTTATTGAATTACATGCCATTACTTGTGTAAGGTTCCTGCTTAATTCATATTTGATTATTTTAAATTAACTTATTCAACAATTTACTTGGTAGTAGTTTATTTCTAAATTTATAAAGTAGTAATGATCATTTTAGCAAGGGAGACAAAATGCTTCATAAATATTCTTAAAAGGACATGTAAAAACTAATACTTAGAAAAAATTGTGCATATTAAATTGTAAAACTAAATAAATCAACTATTAAAAATGGGAATACTATGTGAGGGAGAAAGTAAATTATAGACTAATTTATTGCACTTAATTTTTTATATAAAAGTTTTGAAATTAGTTGTTACTTTTGCAATATGTAAAATATGCTCTTTTTGTATGATTTTAAGAATATATCTGCAATATGTCTATGTATTCCTAATGAAATTATTTAAGATGAAAATTTGAATAAAGCATAGGTAAAAATAATTTTTAAAATATTCTTTAAAAACATGTAAGATAACCATTGTTGATAGTCAGGAAAACTTATTTCCAAACTTAATATTTCTCCTGTAAATAGTTCTAATATTAAGTATTCCACTAGTATTGTAATTCGTCTTGCACCAACAGCTTCATGTACACTGACTCCACTGTGATTTTATTAAAGAATAAATAATGGATTTTATAGCCATCTCACACACACAGTTATTAACTTGTTTATATTTTCTATTTTTAACAAACCTTTTTATAATTTAAACTAAATGTAACGTGCTTGATATGCCTTATTACATAAAAATATCTATTTCCTTCGCAATTATAGCTACTTTTGTATCATTTAGAATTCATATAAATAAAAAAAATCAGTTTACATTAAGAAAGAAACAAATAGATTTTAATAAATTCTGCTAAAATATTGTAATTTTAAAAGATTAACTTATTGTTTGTTTTCTTCTTTATGCGTCATGAAGGTTAATGATTTCCTAAGATGCGAACTATTAGTCTTTTTAATAAATAGGATATTATAAAATAAAATAAACAATATGTAGATAAGAAACAAACATAATAAAAATGTGAGTAAAAATTTGCCTTTTGAAGTTACTGTCATAATATGAGAAGATAATACCATCTTGTTAGAATTTGATGATCCGAATTTCCTCTTTGGTAGCGTATTGCTATATTGAAGATATTCTCTATTTTTTCTTCATATGTTAAATGTACTAATTTATCATGAGTTAAAGAGATATCATACAAAAATGGTTCTTTCTGGGACACTAAACTGCTGTTTATAAGCAATTTATTTTATTTTCAAACTTGGTATACGGAACTAATTACATTTGATTTCTGACACAGCATCTTTTACATGATATGTATGTCATGAATATGCTCAGCTCTTTGCAGAAGCAGTATAAATTATTCAAAAAATAAAATTTTACTTAAATCTAAATAAATTGTTATCAAGAAAGCAAAGGTAAAAAAATCATAATTATCGATTTTCATTGTTTATAAAAAAACAAAATGTTTTTTTTTCAATATATTTAGCATTTTGTGAAAATTTTTATGGAAGGAAAACAACAAAATGTTAAATATGTTAAATAAAAGTAAAATTTTTCTCAAGTTTATTGTTTACGATTATTATATTCCAATAGATACTGTTTAAAGTCTAGTATAAATTTTATTTCGAAAGATGAATTGTTACAACCTTTCTAAGCTCACTGATTTCATGAAATTCTCATCCATATCGAAACTTTCCCCATGCTAGGAAAGCCTAAATGATAGGATCTCGCTATGAATACATACATCCGCAACATCCGGACATCAAGGGATATAAATAAATAAAATCGAAGCTTCCAAGTATCCATGGTTGGAATTTACGATTTCATTCGATTGACCACAAACGATCGAGATGAACGTTTTTTTTTTTCGAGTCCTTCCTCCCCGCTGGTCATTTCGATAAAAGTGCTGCCCTCGCTGAAATATTATTTCATCTCTAAAGATGCAATTCATTTTTCCATTATCGAGCGGTTGACCGCTGGGTCCGGCCTTCCGTTAACTTCCTGTTGATGGTTGTCAATCCCAGATCATGTGACCATCCCACTTATACAAGTCGGTGGAATTCACCAATTCCTTTCGATTTTTCTTTTTACTTTTTTCAAATGTGAAAGAAATAAAACGTAAATGAAAAATGATAATTTTATCTCTAAATATTTACAAATGTTAACTTTTTGCAATCGAATTTTCAGATATCATAAATATGTGGATTTTAAGAATGACATCACAGTGATACAAGTATTTGGCAATGAAAATTAAAGGATAATGAAATAAATTTATATAATAGATACTTATATAAAGATCTTTCCTAGAATTTACTTCCATGTCAAAATAGTAAATATTAAAATTTTTTAAATAGTATTACATTATATAGAAAAATCATGTTTTCTTTTTTTAAAAAAACGCGAGGAAAGCTATAAACTACTTTCAAACTGTAATAATTTTGATTTCTTAATGTAAATTAGAGATATCAGTAAACATATTTTGTTTTTTAAGTAAATAATAATTTTCAAAATAAATTGTTATCAAATAAATCAAAATACAGAGTTATATAATTTATTTATTACTGCTAAAATTATTCTTCACTTTAAGAAATTGTAAATTTATTTTTCGTTAATAGAGAATTAAACAAACAGTAAATTCTACATCTTCTCGAGTATTAGTAATCATTTAATGAGAATATATAGTCAAAGTAAAATTTTAACTGAAATAAAATTACTTTTTCAAATTAGAAAATCTCAATCAAAGATAAATTTAGAATTCGATACGAATAAGATACAATACGAAAAATATTATATTTATTAAAAATATAGAATACTTTTTTTTAAATGTATGAATAAAATCAACGAGCAAAATGTAAATGAATTTACATATTATCCAACTGATAAAATTTTTATAATTAACTCTTTCTTTGAAAAACACTTCAAAAGTTATCACAACATAATACGAGGGTTACTCTGAAATTTTTGAGATACTCGCAGACGAGAATTTACAAAATAAAAATAACTGTTTAATTTTAAAATACAAAGTATTTTAACACAGAAGACGAATTTTTACTGACTTACTTCAACTTGTTTAGCGTATAATAAATTTTAAACAGAAGAGAAAATAGAGTTGATGCGAAAGCATTTTCGCGCTATGATTTTCTACGATTTTAAAGCAGGATTAAATCAAGAAGAATGCTTTCAATGGTTGCAATTAGTATTTGGTGATGAATCTCCAGCTTGTGCTATTGTATTCAGATGGTTTAGAGAATTTAGAAAAGGACACAATTTTCTTCAGGATGAAGAACACACAGGAAGACCGCCGTCGGCAGTAATCCCGGATAATGTGTCTACCATACGAAAAATGTTAATGGATGATAATCGCTGTACCTATCAAACAATACAGAAGGAGCTTAACATTGTATCCGCAGCCATACACAAAATCATTCGTGAAGAATTACATATAAAAAAAGTAGTTTGCCGTTGGGTTCTCCATAATCTAACTGAGCACCAAAAAGGGGAGCCTTTCAGAATCAGTAAAGAAATTCTTAAATTGCTGAATGATGGTGGCTGCCACATCATTTCTAAAATTGTAACAGGTGATGAAACGTATATACCGTTTTTTGACGTTCCAACACGTCAAGAAAGCAAAGTATGGGTCTTTGAAGATGATCCCACGCCCACAATGGTGAAAAAACAACGCGCACTAAAAAAAGTTATGTATGCCGTTTTCTTCCGAAGTACGGGATTGGTCAAAGCCATCAAGTTGGAAGGACAGAAGACAGTAACAGCAAACTGGTATACCACTAAATGTTTTCCAGAAATTCTACAAAAACTGAATGTTAGGGGACTAATGCTTCATCATGACAATGCATCTTCACATACAGCCGGATTAACAGTTGAGTTTCTGAAACAAAAACCAATTAAAGCGATCGAACATCCGCCGTATTCAACTGATCAAACAATGTGCGACTTTTGGTTATTCTTTAATCTAAAAAAGAACTTATGTGGACGTCGTTTTCATTCAGAAGAAGAGATTGATGTGGCTGTAAATGCATTTTTTTCATCTATTACAAGAAATGAATGGCTTGAGGCACTTAATCTGTGGAAAATTCGTCTACCAAAGTGCATTGATGCTGGAAAAGACTACTTTGAACACACCTAAAATTTTGTAAGTATAACTTTAAAAACCTAGTTGTATCTCAAAAATTTCAGAGTGACCTTCGTAGTTATGTAATTTTCATCTGTTTAATAACAAAATAATGCATGAAGTTACGTATTGGCTTAGGGAATTTCATGACACGTTTTATGACTCGACTATTGTTTCTAACTAATTTTAATAATCATATACAAAAAATATAATTTCCAGGACTATTACGGGATAATACAATGATGCCTCGACAGAATTGCCAATCATATACTTTTCACATTAAAAATTTGATCTACATTCAAGAAGAATACAATATTTAAAAACATTAAATTTTATGTTTAGCTAACCATTACATTTCATTATAACACTGTTCGTTGAAAGTTTGAATCTAAGCAATTAATGTTATAACTGTAGATTCAATAGGTTTGTGAAAAATGGTACTAAAAGTCAAATTTCTGAAACTATTAGCACAAATTTTAAATTTTAATCTCCGAGATAATTATATATAATCCATTCAAAAATGATAATACATGGATTTACAGAATGACTACTAAATATTTCATGTGCAAGCATGTAAATATTTTGACAGAATAAAATGTAGTTTTCGATCTATTTTTATTTTCTATATATTCACAGTGTAAGCATTTTCTCTTCAAATTTAAAATATTGTGTATAAGTTCTAGAATGGAATATATATATAAAAAAAAGCAAATTTAGCGAAGTCATTTTATTTTTATTTGAAGATTTTACGATATTCGAAAAATAATTATCAGCATTTAATAGTTAATTGTAAATTTAATAATTTTTATTATTAAATGTGATAAATGTTATAATATTGTTTTTCTCATATATAAACTTAAATTGCTGGTTTTTGGAAAATTAAAACTACAAAACTGTTAAATTTCTTGTTTTAAAAAATTAATGCGTATTTTTTATATTTTTGTTACTTTACGCCTATTTTTCTTATGTACACCTATTTTTCTTGTTTTTTTATAATTTTAGTTTTCAGGGAATCAAATATTTTCCTATTTTTGGATTAAATCTTTCTTGCATTGTGCATTTTTTAATAATTCTTTACTGAGGTAGAATTTTTCTTTATTATATAGAATTTTTTCTCGTTCTTTTTGTTTAAATTTATGAATTACTTTAAAAAAATGCTTTATGAAAAATTAACTCCATTTATATAAAAGTTTTGCCTCAAGTAAATTGAAAATATAAGACACAAAACTTCTAAAATTGATTTAGCAAATCAGAAATAGCTTCTTAAATTCGAATTTGTTAAAAAATGTCTTTTTGATGAGTTGTGCTCATTTTAGTTGAATGATTGCTCATTTTAAAGCAATGATCCTTTATTAATCAAGCATCTGTACGAGTATCATTAAAAATATTTATGTGTTTGATCTAAATTTTATCGATTCTAAAAAAATGATGCTACATCCTCTGAGATCGAAGGAGCATTAAAAAATGCATAATAATTCATATCAGAATGTTTTCATTTCATTTATATATATATCATATTTGAAGTTTATAAAAACTAATCTATTATGTTGTGAATAAATTTGGAGAACACCCCCTGATCTAGCAAAAATGGGATGAGAAATAAATGTTTAGATGCTTATTTCATAAGAGCGGGAATTTGCTATGGGATATGAAAACGAGATCTCCGTGAGAAATCATTCACGAATTTGCATATCTCGACACGGTGAAGCCTCCCTCAGAAGGCTCGAGACGTAAGTCTGGGATTCATTCCTCTTAATAACTCCAGATTAGCTCTGATAGCAAATAATGGGCCGAGAGATAAGAATCATTCCTCATAAGTTATGAGACGAATCGTAGTTTGTATGTATTTGAAGGGTGGAGGGCATTCGACCCTCCTCTGATATCCCATCCCTTACGTTAAAAATGAAGCTGGATTGCTCGTAAAATCTGACGACAATTTTGAACAAGCGGATCATGCGCATATATGAATATATAACGAACTAACTCGAGGGGCATCAATGTATCTAATTTTGAAGTTAAATTTATGGCTATGTTTTTTATTTATTATTATTTTTTTTTTGAAGAATGGGTATACATCTATATTTAAAAATTTTACTTCGTTTGGCATCTGTATAAAGTGGCAATAGTACGTTACTGAATTCGATTTGAGATAAACCAGCCACTGTTCTAAATATTATTTCTATGAAATTGCAATCGTCCTTTTTAAGTTGCTTTACGTAACATTTAAATATTTTTAATTGATATACCTCATTTCGCAATAATAAGAATATTGAATCAGAATATTTATGGAAAAATTGAAATGTTATAAATATAAACTTTAAGCAGAATGTTAATAGAAATATGAACTTTTTATTACTCTGAAATTAATATCGCTTTTTATCGAACACAAACTGATTTATTGAAAAAATGTTGATATTGAATGAATGTTATTTTAGTGAATTCTTTTTATAATTAGAGGAAAAGAAAAAATTGATTCTAAATATCTAAAATTACTTAGTTTATACTAAATTAAAATAATTTTTTAAATTCATGTTCTAAATTGAAATTAGATATCACTAATAACTTTGAAGGATGTAGATTTTCTATTCTTTGTGTTATGGATAAAGCGGAATTGAGTCTTACAAGATTAGAAATGTAGAATGAAACTATAAAATTAGAAATTTAGTATAAATATTTCCACGCAACATTTTTCATGATAATTTCATTTCCTTTTAAAAGGGATTTATAAAATGGATGTCTCATTATATAAAATACATCATTGAATTTTCACAGTGTTAGTTTATATAAAATCTGGAGATAAAATGTCACGAGACAAATTTCAAATTTATGCATTTGATGGTTGTTGAAGTACTAGATGAAGATTTTCAATCTTTCTTTGGCATCTGAAATGATTTCGTGCTTATGAAAAAATTAATTGGAAAATAATTGTAAACTAATTTTGACATATAAAGGAATTAAATATTAGGATATATATTCTTGACTTATAATAAATAAATTGAATTTTTGTTTAAAAAATGATATATTTTATACTTTCAATATATTCACAGCATTTAAAAAGAAATAATAAGGAAAGAACGATATATCGAAAAATAATTTGATTAAATTACTGTCAGTAAAATTGTTTTTGATTAACAAATAGTCCTAATAAATATATCAGTAAATATTTTTGCTTTTAAGCTATGCATATATTAATATAATATATAATTCATCGGGAAAAAAGGACTCTTAAAATACATCGTAGTTAAAACATAATTTTTATTTTGTGAAGTCAAAAACACACACACACTATCATATATGGAATTATTATCAAATTCGGCAAAAAAATAATTTTATTAGATAATGTCTACGATTGATCAGCTAGATTTGAACTTGTATTTTGTTAGAAATGTTTTGTCAATTAATAACTACTTTTAACGTCATAAATTAAGAGTTTTGAATTTGTTCACTCAAATATTAATCGTTTCTGCATTGAGATATTCATTAAGTTGATTTTTCGATAGGAGTTTTAGTAAACTATGACAACTTTCGAATAAATATACAAAATTTGCTGTATTTTTTATACTTTAAACTTTTTCTAATATAGGTTTAAATCTATAAATATACATTTGGCAGAAAGGTTGCTTACTTTCTTTTTAAGTCATAAAACTTTAATTGCAAATTTAAATATTTGAAGCTTATTTGCGAATTGAAGGGTTACTTAGAAATTTGTAGATTGCTATTTTAGATTTTGTAGGTATCAGTTCCTTCAAAATGAATTCTTAGTTTTTTTGCAGTGTTAATATTTTTTGTGTAAAAAATGCAATCTTTAATCAAGTACTATACAGTATTTCATTGTCCGATGATTTCTTTTACTTTTTTGATTAATTTGCTTTAAATGAAAAGGATATTTCAATTTATATTGTAATTGGATCTTGTAATCATGGAAAGAGGCATTTTGATATTACAAAATGATAATTCAACTGTACATTCTGTAAAAATGATTAAAAAGTGGTTTCATAAGAATAGTGTATTACAATATTCTAGTCTCTAAAATTTTATCGAGTTTAAACATTATAGAAATTTATTGAATATTTAATTTAAAGATGTTTGTGTGTGTGTGTGCTGTGATTAAAATATATTTTTCTAAAGCAGAAATAAAAACAGCTACTTAAAAATATTGAATAAAATAGACCAAAATTAAGCGAAACAGTTTGCATTCCAAATAAAATGTTTGTGATATCTTATTGAAATAAGGAGAATGTATTACATTTAGCAACCCATGGTAAATGTATTTTTCTGGTTTTCGCTTTATCAAAAATGAATTAGGGGACTTTCATTTCTTTTAAAGTTTCATATAAAAATTGTTACAAATAACAAATCCATCATATTTCCAAAGAATTTTTGTGAAATGTTATCCAGTATTTTTTCAGCTGGGATCTAATCTTCAATTATAAATTAAATACACTGAACTGCAAAATAATTTCAAAAAATTTTGAATTTGTATTCTAAATTATCATTTAACAAATTTTCTGGTCTATTTGTTTTCCCTGTAAAATAACTAAAATATTGATTTATAAGTAAAATCATAAAGAAAACTTGAATAAATTTTTGTTTTCAATATTAAATAAAATCTACAAGAGAAATATAGAGATTTTGTCATAAATAAATCAAAAAATATTTTTTTTACAAAACTCTATGGTGAGTAATTGACAAGAATTAATATTTCTACAAATTTTTCATTGAAACACAGATGTAAATATTTTCATTGTAAATGGTACTTTCAAATTAAAAATAAGACATAAATAATCAATTGGTTTGGTTGAAAATTGTAATTTCAAAACACTCCCTTGATTTACTTTTATGTTCAAATGTTTAATTTTTTTGGTTTTATTAGCTACAATGATTTGTGTATAAAAAATATAAAAAAATATTTATTAAGTCATTATTAATTAAAAAAATAGTATTAAAACTAGAAATTTAGAAAATTTCGCTTTTTACTGTTTTGTTTTATTAAAGTTAAGATTGATTTAGCGCAAACTCATAAAAAATTGGTCTAGTTTAATTTGGGAGGAAAAAATAAAATTAAAGAGGAATCTTTTAGTCTCAAAAAACTATCATTTATTTCACCTTACTTTTAAAATCTCACACAATAGCTTCCTACTGTTTCAGTTTTACAAAGATGTTGAAAGTTTGAAACTTAAAAGCACATCCATCTGTTTGGTTGTAATCCCTGCTCGACACAATTGCTGTACCCCACAACAAGTTTTTAAAATTTTTAGGATCTCTAATCCTCAGATACCCATATTCTATTTTACACTTTTTTATAGAAATCTTTTTCGCCATTTTTTATGAATTATAACTCTATCTTCTTGGATATTGTTTTTCTATTTTTGGCAGTTTACCCCACTTTAAAATGATATTGTCTTTACTCAAAAGTCTTGGCAGATAAAATATTTTGTGTGAACTTACTTTGAACAATTAAAATCACGTTTATATAAATATCTTCGTTTATATCTTAATTTAATACATTAATTTTAAAATAATATGGAGAATATTATTAGTTTTATATTTCTCTAACTTAACATTTAAAAAAGTAATTATATATATTTATTAAATAACTGAGAAATCAAATTTGACGAATAGAGTTCCTAAATATTTTAAAATGTATATATTAACATATTTTCCGAATCTGTTAGTTTTCATGTATAAATAGCAAATAAATTTTCTTTAACTTACAAAATAATATCAAATTGTTAATAATCAGTATTTAAAGACACATTCTTACAAATAATTTCAACAGGCAACTGTTTTAAGTTTATACATTGCTTCTAAGTAACTTAAGCTAGTATATACATATATGAAAATTTATATACATATATGAAAATTTATGCGTGAGTTTCTGCTTAAGATAGGTTTCATTTTGTAATATATCAAATTTTATTAAATTTCATAATTGGTAAAAATGTTTCAAGAATAAAAAGTAATTTTTCAATACTAAAATATCTAATTCAAGTGGATGACTTTGAAAAATTCTCCTTTGCATAGTTTATAAGAATAGAATTGCGGCGAAAGGCATATATGTCGAGCTCCTTACAGTATAATAATTGTGTAAGGCAACCATATTAAATTCTCCCAAATATAGTAATGATAGTAAGTAGAAATTTAATTATAATTAATATTTAAAACAAACAACACTTCTTAAAAATAGAGAGAAGAGTATCTGAAGAATCTGCAAGAATTTACAGTAAGAAATAGTCAAACATTTTATGAATTCGCGCGTTTTTCTTATAGATTTCTATGAGCTATATACTTGTCAAGCTGAAAAAAGTTTTTTAAATAAATTAAACAAACAGTATCCAGCACTTTTTATAAAATTAAATTGAATTATTAATATTTTATTTGAAAGTAAAACTCGAAATTGAATTTTATTTGAAAGCGTATTTCCCTTAGCAGTACCAAGTATCACACATGTTCAAATATTGTCTAATAGTTCATTTTCTGAATTTTAGAAAACTGTTTTTTTTTTTTTTTTTTTTTTTTTTTAAATAATTCTGTATGTGAGAACAAGGTTATTTCATAAACTCTATAGCTTTTTATTAAAATAAATTTAAATTAAAAAAAATCAAGTCTCTAAATCGGTGCAATTGATATATTTTAAAAATCTTAAGTGAAGTAAATAAAAATGTAGGTATTTACTCCTTTAAGCTCATGCACCAAAAATTTTAGACGGTAAAGAAAAGGATGATAAATAAGAGCATCAATATTATCCACTTATCATTTTATCAATATGCTCTCAACTAAGGAAATATCGACAGCATAAGATAGCGATTGACTCAATATGCTTGCACTTATGGCCATCTATCATCATTGCTTCGCAACTTGCGAAGACCTATCCGACTTCAATGGAGGAAAGAAAAATCACCACCCTTCAGCAAGTTAAATTTATTCTCGAATCTTCACTGAAAAAGCGATTCACTTTCTTTCGCAGATGAATGGCCAGGTCTAGCGGTTTGACACTTTATCACAAAGGAATCTTTGGGAAGTATCCTCCAACAAGAGGAATCTAATATTCCATGAACTAGAATTTCCCTTGCCAATCGCCTGAAGTCCTTTTTTACCTCAGAAGTTGAAGCATTCTTTTGAAACCAATGCACATGTCAATTGAGATTTTTTCATGCACATGGCTTTTTTCTTTTTAACTTAAACTTCCTTGAATCTTCTTTTCCTGATTAAAATCTTAGACTGCTTTAAATTTATGTTTCAATACTTTATTAAGGAAGTTGTGCGACGAGTTTTACATAATTTTATTTTAATATTCGAAAGAATACCGCTGAATTAATTTTAATTAATATATTTTTTTAATTATGTTTAATTCGTAAATATATTCGAAATATATTAAAGTCATGTCTGATACAATGAAAAGCAGATTAAATAGAATACGAGAGCACAGGCCTGTGGTTTTAAAATAGGGATATTAACAAATAGGAATATAAAAAATAGATAGAAATATTAACATTATATTTCCTGAATATCACGAGGATAATTACAAAGGAATAATTATCTCCAATATCAAACGAAGGCATAGATATTGAAAAGTTTCTGATTAAAAGTACTTCTGTGATGTGTGATCGTGTGTGAAAAGTTAGAGCTACATTTTTAATAAAAATAAACTATAATTCAACATTTTTATTTGAATTCATTTAACTAAATAAAATTCTGTTACCATTAAGCATGAGTAATTCGATAGTTTATTGAATAGTCTTGATGTCGTTTCTAGTCTAGATGATAGCAAATTGAACATGTCTTGATGTCGGGGAAATACGTAAACTTAGTTAAAGATGGAAAAAAATGAATTAAAAACTCTGCTGACCTACAAAATAAAGGTTTCAACATAAGTGTTATATAGTAATATAGACAAATGAAATTTTCATATCTTATTGAAGGGTGTTAGAATGTATTGTGAGCTCAGAATGTTTCAGAATTTCAGAAATGAACAATTCATTAATATTGAAAATATATCAATCAAAACATAAATTTAGTTAGAATACCATTCGAAGTAAATGATTAACTTATTAAAAATGATTTTAAGATTCAATTAATAAAAAGTTTTAACAAATTAATTTTAACAATTTGTGGAAGTAAACATTTTCTTAAATAACTGTGTAAATATATAAATTAAAGATAGTTCAACAAATACATATTGTAATTATTTCAATTTAATTTTCATGTCAACTCAACTGCTTTTGTTTTGAACATTACACAACATATAAACTGAACATTTTTTAAACTTGATATTCGAATCCATAATTTAATTATTTTTTAACTCTTATAACCTTTGATAAATATTTTATAATGGTTCATTTTATTACATAAATATAGATTTACATAAATTGTCTTCAGCATAAAATTGAAGTATAATTCTAATGATAATATTAAAACCTATGATATTATTTTGAAATTTATATATGTTTATAAAAATAACACAATGCCAATAAATAATACCTAGAACTTCAATGGAAGTATTTTTTATTTTTAAGGCCCTTTTTTATTTATTCATATTAATTCAACCGTTAATAAGATGGAAAAATTTTAAAATAGAGTTCTCTCATGTAAAAGTTTGCATAAAAGATTCTTAAAGATTTTTGTTTAAAATTTAATCTATTTCATTTGCATATTATAATTTGTTACATCTATGTATGGTTTTCTCAAGAAACTACTCTCTCTTCTCAATTTTATATTGAAAACATTTTAAATTTTTGTGTACATGAGCAAAAAATTCAGCTCTTTTATCTCAGTCATATAATGTACAAAAATCATTCATGATGCATAATATGAAACAATACGAATAAAGTTTTATTTTAACTTATTATGTTGTCATGCTTAAGTGGATATTTAATATTTATACGACGCAATAAAAACCAGACATACTTTTAATATGCTAATATTTTATTTTATAATAAATGTTTCATGAAACATTTCAAAATGTTATAATAATAGTAAAATGTTTTTTTTCAGAAAGCATGGAATTGTATAACATCAAAATATTACCATGCAGATTTTTCATCAAAATGAATTCTTTCACAAGGTAAAATTATCTGAATTTCTTCCTGAAATGTAATTGTTGTATTTTCAATTATATTTATAAATTATATATATATATATATATATATATATATATATATATTCCAAAATGAAAAGTAAGAGAAATATTGTTATTTCAATTGAAAATATTAATGATGATTTAAAATATTACAAACAAGTTTCGAGCATTCTAATTGCGATTTATCTTTACACTGTATAGTTAAATCATTTTCATTTGGGCTGATTACAGACGTGTTGTAAAATTTTCCCAAATGAAGATAGTAAATGATTGTGTTGGGTTCATTTTTTCTAACTTGTATACTTTTGTTCTCTTCTGAAACTCTAAAGGAATAAAGTAATTAAGCTTTATGAATTATTCGTATGTATTGAATTCAATTCCAGTCAGTATTGATCTTCAAGCTTAACAATCTGCCTTCCATCTGGTTAGCTCAGCCAAGATCATATTAATGCTATGATTTTAGCTATGCTATTTTCATTTTTGTAAATATACATCTTTGTTCCTTAAAATGTTCGCGCACATTATTAGTAATTACAAACAATGTATTATCTAGTAAGGGAGAAGACATTTTAATACTATTCTTAAATTTTTGATAATATATATAAAAGCTAATGTTTTTCTTAGGCTGTTTACATAATGAATGCAAATATTGTGATTATAAAAACACTTGCAAATTTAAAACTGAATTGAAATGTTTAATTTTAAGCTGAATTCAGTCATTTAGCTACAAATTAAAGAACTGACTGTACGTAACACTTTGCTTAAAATTTATGTGTAGAGTAATAATATTAGTTTGGGAAGAAAGAAATCTACTATTTTTCATAGATCACTGTCGCGATCACTATCTCGTAAATTATCGATCAAGCAACTTCAGTGGAAAAGTAACAACTCCCACTAAGATAATTTGCTTGCTGGTTTTGTTTTGTCTATTCAGTTGTGAGTTTACAGGGTGTTAAAAGTGGATGTCAATGAAGAAAAAATTCTGTTCATTTTACAATATAAAGGCAAAAATTTTCAAGCCTGGTGGCTAAAACTGTGAATAGTATTTATTGTTCCAATACTGTTACAACCAGTTATGTGCAATTTTAGCTTAATTGATTCCATTCAGATATTTTTGATGTTAAGGATGCAACTCGCACGAATGCAACGTCCTTAAAAATTTCGGTAAAATATCAGAAATGATTGAAATTGAGGACTCAGGACCTAAAGATTGACCTTAAAACAGCTTTAAGCCTTTTTTTCACAAAGCGAATCCGAAACAAGTTACATAAAGTTCATGTAAGAATAATGGATTTCTTTTTATTCACAACTTAATATAATATAAATTGATTGAATTTCATTCATTTCAGCAATTTTGAATCAAAACTTACTCTCAAATTTTTTAATTATTCAAGAATTTTCCTATTTTAAAAAATCTAGTTTTTGAAAAGGGAAAAATAAAATCTTTAAAATAATAATTATTATAATGAGGAATATTTTTTAATCTTAAAATTTGAAAATTAAAAATCATTTTCTAAGTTTACCTAAATTTTGCTCTTATAAATTTATAATTATTTTAAGATTTTAAATGTCAAATAATAAATATACAGATATGGATTTATATTCTTTTAAATATGTAAAAAATAGGGTACTTTACCACTGAAATAAAGCTCGTACGAAAGACAATATATGCAAAAAATTGAGCTTTAAATATAAAGTTAATAGAAACAAATTCTTGAGGTAGATAGTTTTAGAAAATTTAATTTTATTAAGTCATTTCAATGGTTTATTTTCTAATTGATTTAAATGAATTAAATGCATTCTAAAATCCTTTTGATGGTATAGCTGAAAAAATAGCAATGTTTTATTTGCCTTATTTAAAGAATTGAAATTTTTATTTAAATCATACGTTATCATAATTCATTACATTATAATAATTCATCACATTAT